>WSXT02083190.1:0-11941 GCA_011762715.2 Neuroterus valhalla
ACTACGTATTCAACTTTTATGCAACTCTCGCCCCCCCCCTACGTACATCAATGTGGATATTTTCATGCCCCCCCCCCCTCTACTACGTAGTCTTTCCGACTGAAATTAAACTTGATGATTATTCTGGGTAGCGACTTGACCGAGGATTTTATTGGCCGGGAAAAAACCGGGAAATGGTCGAGAGTTTAATGAAAAACCGGGAATTTACTTGACTCAACCTAGACTAATAAAAATTCTACCCAAAAATATGGAAAATAACGGCTTTCTTTTCATGAATCAAAATTAATCTTTTTGTTTGAGTAATCACCATCATGGTTGAAAACTGAAGTTCTTCAGTTGAATATTCATTTTTTTAGTTGAAAATTCATCTTCTCGTTTTGAAATTCAAGTGTTCTGGTTACAGATTCATGTTATTTGAAAATTCATCACATTAGTTGAAAAATGAACTATTTTGTTCATTATTTTTTTGTTGAAAATTAGAGTATTATTTTTAGAATTGATTCATTTTGCAATGTTTGATCTGTTGTGTTGAAGGATGTTTAAATTTGAATAGAAAGAAATGTAAGCGTTTTGCGACAAATATGAATATGTTACATCTAGCTGACCGGAAAAATGGAAAAACTTGATCTTGAAAAACCGGGAAATGACCCGGAATTTGAAATCGTCCGCTGAATCGCCACCCTGTGATTTCTAAAGATAAAAGTTCCGTTAATAGCAATTACGGCGTGACGAAAATTGAACTTGTTTTTTTTTGTACAATCTAACCTAATGTATTTGAGGTCATTTATTAATAAATTATTCAATGAACTTTCAATAAAAGCTACGTAGATCTATTTGAAACTGCACCCCACCTCCGCGGATGACCGTAGTATTTCTTACAACTCCCCTCCCCCAAAAATCGGCTACGTAGTTTATGGACGACCCCTTACTGTTCTCTCTTTTCTTCATATGCCAATTTGCTCAAGGAATTTCACCTCAATGACTTATTACCCTTTGTTCTTTCTGTGTAACCAATATATGAGTATATTAGACACTTGAATAAACTTTGAAGAGAAAATTGAGCGTGTAGTCTAAGTTGAATTACTATAAGTTCAAATAAAGGTACAGTAGACTCTGCGGCAGTTCCCGTTTCCGGGGCTGTAGGGGAAGCAAACGGGAAGTGTCAGATTTTCCCCACTTGTCTTTACTTGCGCGCAACGTGTAAGTCCGTGTTCGATACACACACGCGGCGCGTCAAGTGTGCGCATGTGCCCAGCAAGAGTGGAGATGGTCGAAAGGAAGAGAAATGCGAGAACGGGAAGTGGCGCAGCGTGAACTGTCGCAGAGTCTACTGTATTATAATGTCAAGGTGAGATTGAAAAATTTTGAACCGTTGCATCTTGAACCGAAAAGTTTATGTGAGGTTTAGTTGTATGATTAGCATCAACTATTGAGGAATTCTAATTTTCATCTCTGTAATTTTTACAGAAAAATCAGAGTGTAATCGGAAGAAAACAAAATCGAGATCAACCGAGGAGTATGGAGCATATATCTCAAAACAACCCAGAGAACACCATGACATACTGTTGAAAGATAATGAGAATAATTCCACTTGCCAAATTGAATATGGAAACGATGAAACTTTAGAAATCAAAGACGAAATGATCGGAGGTATGACTAGATTTATGATTGGAATGTTTGAAATAAAGGTATGAAATAATCAATTCTGAAGAAAACTTTCTGATGTTTTCAGATCAAGAGACAACAGGTCAAGAACGTAATGAAGAATATGAGTCAGAATTTTGGGCCGCATATATAAGAACAACGGATAATTTGGTTTTCAACAAAAAACTTGACCAAAAAAAACAGGAAATTCCAAAAACAAAGCAGGAACGGGAAAAATCATATCAATGCGAAAAATGTGCTCGAGTCTACAAACAGAAATATAGTTTGAATAAACATCAAAAATATGAATGCGGCGTCATGCCAAAGTTCAACTGTAAATTTTGTGGCAAACGATTTAAAGTGAACGGTAATCTGCGCAGCCACGTTAGTGTCAAACATCTTAAAACAGACCAAACGCCAAAAACGAGGCATAAATGTGATATATGTTCTCGAAGTTATACTTTGATAAGCAATTTAACTCGACACAAAAGTTTCAAGCATGGTACAGTTAAACCACAATATATCTGTGACTATTGTGGCTTTAAAACAGATTGGAAAAATAGCTTGCCAAAACATATTGCTGCACGCCATCTGAAATAATGATAGAAAGATATATAGAACAATAAACTCTGAACAATTCTTAACTCTTGTTTGCATTATATCAAATGCTCGTAATATATCTCCAGTTAGTTCTTGTAAAAACCAATACATAATACATAACCTAAATTTTCAAAGGTTCCGTGAAAATTGTAATTACTCAGTTAATAGAAATAGAAATAATAATAATAATAATACCAACGAGTGTGTCTAAGGCTGATTTGATCCGTCCATTTTTTCGTGAGTTATCGTGTATACGGACGGACGGACGGACGGACATACGGACATACAGATCATCAGACAGACACCATCGACAAAACTTGATTTTCGACTTCAGGGGGTCTCGAAACGTGGACATCCGTTGAAAATCCAAGATGCGAAATTTCAGACCATTCTAATACTTTCTCAATCATAAATGATGAGATTGTAAAAATTGAGTGCATGGTCTAAGTTGTATCACTCTAAGCTCAAATGAGGTTGTTACAATGTCAAGGTTAATTCGGAAAATTGTAGAATCATTGCATCGTGAACTGGAAATTTTATGTGGGGTTTAGTTGTATGATAAACATCAATTACTCAACTATTGAGGAATTCTAATTTTCATCTCTGTACTTTTTTTCAGAAAAATCAAAGTGTAATCGTGAAAAAAATAAATTGAGATCAACCGAGGAGTTTGGGGCATTTATCTCAAAACAACGTAGAGAACACCGTGACATATCGTTGAAAAATAATGAGAAAAAACCCACTTGCCAAATTGAATATGCAAACGACGAAACTTTAGAAATCAAAGATGAAATGATCAGAGGTATGACTAGATTTATGATCGAAATGTTTGAAATAAAACTATGAGATCAAAATTTCTTAAGCAAATTTTTCATATTTTCAGATCAAGAGACTACAGGTCAAGAACTTAATGGAAATTATGAGTCAGAATTGTCTGCCGCATATATAAGAAAAACGGATAATTTGGTTTTTAACAACAGAAACCAGTACCAAAAAATACAAGAATTTCAAAAAAGAAAGCTGAAAACGGGAAAATCATATAAATGCGAAAAATGTGCTCGAGTCTATAAACGGAAAAATAGTTTGAATAAACATCAAAAATATGAATGCGGCGTCATGCCAAAGTTCAACTGTAAATTCTGTGGCAAACGATTTAAAATTAACTGTAACCTGCGTAGCCACGTTCGAGGCACACATCTCAGAACAGACCTAAAGACGCCAAAAACAAGGCATAATTGTGATGAATGTTCTCGAAGTTATACTTTGATAAGCAATTTAACTCGACATAAAAGTTTCAAGCACGGTACAATTAAACCAAAATTTATTTGTGACTATTGTGGCTTCAAAACAGATTGGAAATATAGCTTGCCAAAACATATTGCTGCACGCCATCTGAAACAATGATAGAAAGATATACGGAACAATAAAGCCTGAAAAATTCTATACATTGGCTGGAAAACTCTTGTTTGTATTATATCAAATGCTAGTAATATAGTAGTAATATAGTATAATATAGTAAAGTTTTGAATTTTTTTTATAATTGTTATATCGATAGTGTATGTGAAGAAAAAGTCTTTGCGCGAGGTTTAACGCCAAAATATTAATTAGATCAAAAGTTTTGATCCATTAAAAAAAACAGGTGCATTTTTTTGTAAGCGCTGTAATTCGGGAACTATTGATCGGATCGAGACTTATTTTTCTTAGAAATACGCGGGACAACTTTCACTCTAATCGCATGTAAGTGATAAACCAACTTATCGATTTGTCAAAAATTTATGAACGTTTGAAATAAACAATTGCGATTTTTACCAAGAGTGGCACGTTTTATTTCAAAAATTGTAATTGCAATCGATTCCTTGAACAATTTTGCATGAGAATCCGTCTTGAAAAATTGTTAATTTTGATTAGGGAATGTGCAGTGAGCGTACAAACAAAGCACGGCGGAGCGTGCTTGGGGGTAACACGTTACGACAAGCCGTTACCATGGAATTAGAATTCTTCAAATTAAACGTGCCCCTTTTGGTAAAAATCGAAATTGTTTATTTAAAAACTTAATAACTTCTTAATAAATATACAAATTGGTTCATCAATCGCATGCAATTAAAGTAAAAGTTTTCCCGCGTATTTCTAAAAAAATACGTCTCTATTCGATCAATAGTTCTCGAGTTACAGTCCTTATAAAAAAAAATTCTCCTTTTTTTGAAGGATCAAAACTCTTGATCTAATTAATATTTTGGCGTTAAACCTCGTGGAAGACTTTTTCTTTACATACACTATCGATGTACCAATTATTAAAAAAATCCAAAACTTTACCCCAAAATCCTGTGAATATAATTTGTTTTCTGCCTTATATACAGGATTTGTTATTGTACGTTGTGTTTATTGAAGAAAAATAGAAAAAAAACGGCATCATTTATCATTTTTTTTTTGGTTTTCTAAAAAATTCAAATCGGCATGAATGTTAATGATACGGGAAACATTTTGCTTCAAGAAATTTATAGTACTGGCTAAAAAACTCTCGTTTTCATTACATAATCATATGCATAGATCGTGTTATATTATAAATTGTGCTTCTTTGAGAAACTGTAGGAATGAACAGGTTTTGATCAATCGTTATGCGTATGATGTTGAGTATTCTAACTTCCGTTCGAAATTTATTTTGAACTTATTCTGTTTCGAAAATTCCCGCCGAAAACTCCCTGTTTAATCAGTAAAGCAAGTTATTATATGTTTGTTTTTTGCGTAAATGAATATCCATGCCTGCTCTGTAAACAGCTTTGTATTTCATAATCTAATCTTAATATAATGTATACAACAGAATTAGGATCCTTTTGGTTTTTTCTTGTAACCGGAACATATGTATTGGCAAAGAAAACATCCACCGCGGGCAAAGAGGCGCTGCTGTATCCAAACAAACATGGCTGCCTATGGAATTCGGCATGCGTGATTAGCATCAGTCCTAACATGTTTATTCAAGTGAAGTTTAATTCAAATGTGAAAAAGATGTTGCTACTCTCTAAATACATTGTGTGAGTATGCTGTTTCAACGCCCTCTTCCAGAAACATGATCAAATGTGAAAGAGCGATCAAATCTAGTTCTATTATCGAGCGTGGAACGACTTACAAAGAGGAAGATAGGATTACCCATAGATTTTATTCAATGATCATGATAATGATTCTATTTAATAATCACGTAATAACTGTATAAAAAACAAACCAGAAAATACATAATCATCAACGCTGAAATGCAGAGAGCAAACTAGTATTGGTTGAGCAGTATCTTGAATCTTGAGTCGTTTTAACCATTCGGAACGTTTATCAAGAACAATGCTTTCTTCAACGAGATTTTTTACTGTAACAGTACCACTGCCAAGTTTTCGTATTTTATGGAAACTCAAATTTAGTGTTGATACTTTTTTTGGAGTCATTATTGACAACACAGCACACATTGCCTTTGCGAGTATTGTTTCCCTTTCTATGTTTCCAGGAGAATTCCATTTTCAAGATTTTATATTAACCTAATAAACTTCTTATGTACTTCTCACTGATAAATCTGACACAAAATGATTTATTATCGTGTTTTTTGTGTGCAACACGCATGTAAACAATGCTGCGTGTATCCCATAGGCAGCCATGTTGGTTGGTTCGCTAGATGGCCAGCAGGTCTCGCATTGCAACTCTAAATTCCCAATACGAGACATTTAAATAAATTTGAAAGAGAAAATTGCGTGTATGGTGTAAGTTTTATCACTATGAGTTCAAATGAAGGTATTATAATGTCAAAGTTAGATTGAGAAATTGGAAAATCTTTGCGAAGCGAACCGCGATGTTTATGTAAGGTTCAATTGTATGATAATCATCAATTACTTAACTATTGAGGAATCATAATTTTCAACTCTGTAATTTTTTTCAGGAAAATCAAAGTGTAAACGGCAGGAAACGAATTTGAGATCAACCCAGGAATGTGAAGCATTTATCTTGAAACAACACAGAGAACACAAGGACATATTGTTGAAAAATAATGAGGATAATTCCACTTGCCAAATTGAATATGGAAACGACGAAACTTTAGATATCAAAGAAGAAATCATTGGAGGTATGAATAGATTCATGATTGGAATGTTTAAATTAAAAATATGAGATAAAAATTTCTCAAGCAAATTTATTATATTTCAGGCCAAGTGACTACAGGTCAAGAACTTAATGAAAAATATAAGTCAGAATTGTCTACCGCATATTTGAGAAATACGGATCATTTGGTTTTCAACAATAAAAACCTGACCCGAAAAACACATCAGTTTAAAAGAATAAAGAAGAAACGGGAAAAATCATACAAATGCGAAAAGTGTGCTCGAATCTATAAAAATTATTCTGGTTTGTATAAGCATACAAAATTTGAATGCGGCGTCATGCCAAAGTTCAACTGTCAATTCTGTGGGAAACCATTTTCACGGATAGGTAACCTGCGCCGCCACGTTAGTTGTACACATCTTAAAACAGACCAAAAGACGCCAAAAACGAGGCATCATTGTGACAAATGTTCTCAAAGTTACACTCTTAAAGAACATTTAACTCAACATAAAAGAAAAAAGCACACAATAGTAAAATCACAATTTGTTTGCGACTATTGTGGCTTCAAAACAGATTGGAAACAAAGTTTGCTACCACATATTGCTGCACGCCATCTCAAATAATGATCGAAACATATTACAGCACGCCATCTGAAACAATAATAATGATACGGGAAACATTTACAGTAGACTCTGCGACAGTGCACGCTGCGACACTTCTCATTCTCGCATTTCTTCTCCTTTCGCCCGTCCCTACTCTTTCTGGCCACACGGCGCTCACTCGACGCGCCGCGTATGTGTATCGAACACGGACTCACGCGTTGCGCGCAAGTGGAGTCGAGTGGGGGAAATCTGGCACTTCCCGTTCGCTTCCCCTACAGCCCCGGAAACGGGGACTGTTGCAGAGTCTACTGTTACTTCATGCAATTTCTAGTATTTGCTGAAAAACTCTGATCTGCATTACATTAAATGCTTATGTGCATATATTATGTTATATTATAAATTGTGCTTTTCCGAAAAATCGCAGGAATTAGCAAGTTATCATTCCTGGCTATGTGTAGGATGTGAGTTATTGTAAGTTCCCCTGTTAAAAATGATCCATTGAAATTTATTTAAGTGAATTGAACGTCAATAATTTTCAATCATTTTTAATAAAGTGATTGACTTTCAATCGAGACGTGGATCAAAGTTGAATCTGTTTCAATCATATTTAATTTTAATAATTTCAAATACCGTAAATTAGGATTGAAGTCTATCTTTCCGAATAATCTTTTATAGCTTTTCGATGCAAACTAGCTCAATCATGTTTTATCTAATATTTTTTAATAGGATCCAATAGTTTTCAATGTACGCACCTTTCAATCGCATTCAATTGAATAATGGTCAATATAATATAATGGATTCTTGATGTTTGAATCTTCAATTACTTTCAATCGAATATTTTGTGATACCCCCGAATAATTATTGTTAAAATACATTATTCAATAATTCCTTATTCATTAAATTTGAATATATTTCAATATTGTAGTTCACGGTAACTATTCAATCCTATTTAATCTAATGAGTGTGAATATTTTTCAATATGTTTTTGTACTAGCATGTTTGGTCACAATTTCTTGAATGCTTTTTTATATTTTTGAATATTTTCTCATAGAACATACTGCTCAATAAAATATAATTAAATGATTTTAAGTATTATCGAATATAGTACTACGTAATTGTTTAAACAAATTGTGAATGTTTATTGCTATCTTCTTCAAGATTAATACTACAGAGCTGCGGTTTTTTCCTGAGATTTTTAACTTCGTATCACTTCAATTAAAGTAATAATTAATGCATGTTGAAAATAATTGTTTGAACAATTTATTATCATTGCTAATAATATTTTCTTTGCTTAATGATAGAAACTTGCGGGTTTTTTCTGAAATTTTTATTTTTTTGCCCACCTTTTACTTGAAGTGAGCTAATACTAAATTGATTTATCAAAAATAATTGTTTGAACAAATTATCATTGTTTATGGCGCTCTTCTCTTAGATTAGTGCTAAAAAGTTGCATTTTTTTCTAAACTCTTAAGCTTTTTGTCCACTTTTCACTTAGTCAGGTGATAATTAATGCGAGTTAACGATCATTCTTATTTACTAAATTATTATTGTTTATAACCATTTACTATTAGATAAGTGCTAGAAAGTTGTGATTTTTTCTGAAATGTTCAACTTTGCACTGAATGGAATTTAAATGAAATTCAATATTAGATTGAATTGATTCATTGTCGGTTGAATGAGATTGTTTTTTATTCAAAATAAATTTTTTTTTTTGAAATATCAATCATTATATTTTCGATTAAAAATTTTTATTTTGTGGTCGAAAATTCAACTCATCGGATGAAAGTTGCACTTATTTCTTAAAAATTCAATTTTTGCGTTGAAGATCCATAATTTTAGTAGGAAAATCGAAATTCAAATTCTACTGGATGAATTCAGCTTTTTTGTTTTAATTAATTTTTTTTACCATTGAGAAAACTACAAAAATAGTTTACTTAGAACAATACAATACTATTAAACATTTAAGAAAAAACCGCAACTTTTAAGCACTAGACTAAGAGGAGAGGGCCATAAACAATAATGATTTGTCTAAACAATTATTTTCGTTAAAATAAATTGAATAGCAACTAACTTCAAGTTGAAAGTCGGTAAACAGTTGAAATTTCAAAAATAACCGCAAGTTTCTATCATTAAGCAAATAAAATATTATTAGGAATGATAATAAAACAGTCACCTTTTTAACATGAATTAATTATAACTTTAATATAATTGAGAAGTTATAAAAAGTTTAAAATTCCAGGAAAAACCGCAACTATGTAGTATTAATCTAGAAGAAGAAAGCTACAAATATTTACAATCTGTTTAAACAATTATTTGTTCTAAATTAAATTAAAAAATTACTTACTTTAAGTGAAAAGATGACTTCCTTATGGAAAATACGTGTTACACTTCATGGGGCTTGCGCCACCTCTGAATCTTATTATTTTTTTTCAAAAATTGGTTTATTTTTTTGTGGATCCGACCAAATTTCTAGGCGTTTCGCATAAAACCAACAAAAAAAAATTCTAATGCATTTTTGAACCACCCTAATGCTCACACATACGCGTTTACTGGTGTTAGTCAGTTTACCACAGCTGATAACAATGTTTTGAAAATAATGTTTCATACTAAGAAATTTAAACTGTCGTTTATTAGTCATGACAAGATTATTAAATAATCTTCCTTATTCATGATTAATCAAAATTTTTAGTATGAAAAATGTTTGAAACAATAGTAATTAGGGAATGAAATACGTAAATGCAACTTCACTCGAAATGGAAAATGTAAATAATCCCTGTCGATCAAGTAATTAAGGATTACAAAATGGTAGAGCATAAGAGTTCGACCCAAAATTCGGATGGATAATATTCATATTGATGGTTCTATTTTTCCGGTAAATATTTCCTTAGAAAATTATACATATTTATTTAAAATTTTATTTTTATTCTAAATATGTCGTTTGTGTTTGACGTAGATTTTACTCAAAATAAGAGGAATTCAAGCTCAGGGATAACACGAAATATTGCTTTTATTTTCTTAATTCAGAGTATATTCGGAAGTGACTTACCCCTCGTTACAAATGTTCTTTTTCACGTTATTCCTGCTTTGTAAACAGCCTTGTATTCAATAACCTACATAAAATATAATGTAAATAAAGGAATGAAGATCTGATAGGGAAACATAGAAGATCTCTTATTTTTAAGTCTACCCTTACTGTTCTCCCTTTTTTCACACGCTAATTTTCCCAAGGATTTCTACCTCAATGACTTAATACCCTTTGTTCCTTCTATGCAACCAAAATATAATTATATGAGACATTAAAATAAATTTCAGAGAAAGAATTGAGTGTATGATCTAAGTTTTACTATCATAAGCTCAAATAAAGATATGATAATGTCAAGTTACATTGAAAAATTGAAAAATCGGTGCATCGTTAATTGGAAAGTTTATTTAAGGTTCAGTTGTATGATAATCATCGGTTACCCAACTATTGAGGAATTCTAATTTTCATCTCTGTCATTTTTTTCAGAAGAATCCATGTGTAATCGGAAAATAACAAAATTGAGATCAACCAAGGAGCTTGAAGCATATATCTCAAAAGAACGCAGAAAACACCATGACATATCGTTAAAAAATAATGAGAATAATTCCACTTGCCAAATTGAATATGAAAACGACGAAACTTTAGAAATTAAAGAAGAAATGATCAGAGGTATGACAAGATTTCCGATTCAAATGTTTGCAATAAAACTTTTAAATGATAAATTTTGAAGCAAACTTACTGATGTTTTCAGATCTAGAGACTACAGGTCAAGAACGTGATGAGGAATGTGCGTCAGAATTGCGTACCGCATATATGAGAAATAAGGATAATCTGGTTTTTAAGAACAGAAACCTAAACCAAAAAATACAAGAATTTCAAAAAACGAAGCGGAAACGGGAAAAATCATATACATGCGAAAAATGTGCTCGAGTCTACAAACGGAAAGATACTTTGCTTGATCATCAAAAATTTGATTGCGGCGTTTTGCCTAAGTTCAACTGTAAATTCTGTGGCAAACGATTTTCGCGGAAAAGTAACCTGCGCCGCCACGTTAATGGCATGCATATTAAAACAGATCTTAAGGCGCCAAAAACGAGGCATAATTGTGATAAATGTACTCGAAGTTATACATGTATAAGAAATTTAAATCAACATAAAAGTGTTAAGCACGGAACAGTTAAACCACAATTTATTTGCGACTATTGTGGCTATCAAACAATGTGGAAAAAAAACCTTGCCAGCACATATTGCTTTACGCCATCTGAAATGATGATAGAAAGATAAACGAAACAATGAACTCTAAAAAATGTTAAATATTGGCTGGGAATCTCTTGTCTGTATTATATCAAATGCTTGTGATATACCTCAAGTTATTTCTTGTAAAAATTACTACAAAATACTCAATGGAACCGCTGACGATCAAAAGGGGATACGCTCGAAACGCCGTCGTTGGAGTTGGTCCCTGGGTCATATTTTTTTTCAGCTCAATTTTTAATTTTTCAATAACAGATTGAAATATGAAATTTTATTGCGCATATTTTTAGTCCCTTAAATGAATTTGATAACTTCATTAGTTTTCGAAATAATCAAGAAAATGTTACTTTGTTCTGCAATCTCAAAATGCGATTTTTTTGTGTTCAACTCGCCATAAGTTCTACACTAATAAGTATTTTTTGATGAAAATTTTGGGAAATCTGCACCATCATATAAAAAAAAATCTGCCCGCAACGCGGGCGCATTCTCATCGCGCGCTCCGCGCGCGGCTCGCTTCGCTCGCAAGTTTGAGCGCGCCTACGGCGCCCGTCTTTCGGATCTCGCGCTCGATGGTGATCTCACAAGGCGCTCCGCGCTCGGTTTTGAATTTTCCTCGCGCTACGTGCTCCGCCTTTGTACCTCCCTACAGTTTTATGTAGAGCTTGTAAAAATCAAAAGCGAAATGTCGACTACTTTAATTTGATGAGTTTGAATTCTCTTTTGTTAAAGCTTCTCCGGCTTTAACGAA
>WSXT02083201.1:0-11941 GCA_011762715.2 Neuroterus valhalla
TTACCCGACAAACTTGGTTTAACTTTTTAAAAGTTTTTTTTTATGGGGATATCACTTATTCCATGTTGATTAACTTTGATAGACTAATCAAAATAAATTCTCTTTCAGAAGTCGTACAAACATTAATCACAATATTTTTTTCAAGGTCATTAGGATTACATCTGTAAGTTCCTTGGAAACAAAATTTTCACAATATTTTTTGTTCTGTATTACCCGACAAACTTTTTTTAACTTTTTAAAAGTTTTTTTTAATGGTTTTCTCTTTACCTAATGAAAAATCTGTTTCCACTCTTTATTATCTCTCATTTGGAAAGATTCAATTATCTTTTAAACATTTATCAACTTACGTTTACATTTATTATGATTGATTATTATACTGGGTATCATCAGGATTACGTAGCATCGCACGAACTAGAGTAGTACTCGTCGTAGAAGCAAGTAAAACAATATGTTTTGCTACATTTATTCCCTAATTTAAAATAAAAAGATATAAATACTACAAATAATTGAATAATTACTATATAATTTGAAAGAAAATACACAAATTTTAGAACGATAGATAATAAAGAGTTGAAACAGAGTTTTCTTTAAGAAAGATGATGAATAAACAATCATTAAAAATAAGAATTTTAGTAATAACTATTAAGAATTGAATAAGTAAACGGTTTTGCAGTAGAAAAAAAATGTTGAGTGTACTATTACACCAGGGCCATGACCATCCACAGTCCACACGCACGGTGGTCTGGCCATGTCAATGGTGTCAATCACACACAGCGCGCGTGTGTTGGTCACTGGCTGCAGTTTCCGATCTGAGCACACGGCTGGCTCCATCTAAGGGCAAGTCCTTACAACGCACAAATTTCAGCTTGAAAATAAAACTCGTAGACGATTCTACTCGAAATCGTGAAATTCTCGCGCAGGCACTGACAATGCTCGACGCTCATTCGATAGATGTTCAAAACTAGTGCGAGGATTAGGCAACGCAGGAACTCCCGCGCGCGAATCGTAGTATTTCGGGAAAGAAACAGCGAGGCGAACTGTATGGTCCTGTATTACCCGACAAGACAGTTCTCTCGAACTGTTTGATATTACATCAACTTCGTTATACCGAATATAAGCTTTGAACACTCAATTTATCTGTAATAAATTAAAAATCCATCCAAAGTCATTTTTTGGGTACATACTTTCATTTTGCTATTTATTTTATCAAATCGAAGCTTTGAAGGAATTCCGACTTAGAAACAAAAAGACTCAACCTCAGTTTTCAAGTAATGTAAAACGATGGACAGTTTTCAAGAGAAATCTTGAGAAAAAAAAACATTTTAAAGAATTCGAGTCCTCTTCTAGGGCGAATCCATTGACAAATCCCTCCTCTTCGGGAGAAATTTCCTTTCTTTCATAAGTATTCAGCCGATTCTAAATCAGACAAAGGAACAACTGTGACACAAAATAATGCATACATCATTCATTAATGTGTCAAGAATTTGTACATAAAATTTGTTGATGTAACTTTGTCCCGGCTCCTTGCTTCACTGATCTATCTGAAAGTTGAAAAAATAATCTTGTCTGCAGGATTTGCTTTCTATTCATTCCAAAGTAATATTGGTTTCGATGAAAACTGAACTATTTTGAAACCTTAAAAGTGCCCAATGTACAAAAAAAATAATTGTAAATGATGAATTTGTATGATTATACTTGCAATTAGGTAATGAGGAAAGAATTGTTTAATAGTTTTGATGGTGAATACGTCATGTCTAGTTATTATTCGCCTATTTAGTCGATAATTAAAATGCATTATATAAGTCATTTATGATAAAATTTATTCTTAAAGAGTATAATGAATATAATACATAGATATATTATACATATTGTAATAAATATCAATTTATTTGGAATTTACTATGTTATTCAGTTGAAAGCCAACATTCATTCAAGATTTTTTGGATAAAAATAGTTGTTGAGAAAATAGTGTGTATATTGGGATTTTGATTTTTTATACGTATGATGATTATTGTTTGTCGTTCTGAACAATTAATACAGTTTATCCAGGTATTATTCTAGTATTCATGAAGCATTATTTCATTTTATCAAAATCTTACGCGTTACAAAACCATTTTCTGGATTCACTGCTGTAATTTTTGTTTAAGTCCAAACCGCGATTCTTTCCAGAATCAGGCTAAAATCTAAACAGTCTACATATATTCAGATGCATAAATAACTCTTGAATAGTGCAATAGTGCATTCCGTTGATAGAAATTTAACACCTTGGAATCCACAGTGGCCATAGAAATGATAGAAAACCCATCTACAGAGAGTCTGAATGACTTTCGAAATTGTTATTGTCTACTAGCTGTGCCCTGTGGCGGTGGCTTCGTCGCCGCGGAATAAGTATACCTTTCCGATCGCACCAAACTTCAGATGTCCTCCTGACAAACTCTGTGATTTCCATGCAGTAGATCAAGGTTGTAATTTCACCTATCTATCTATATACGGCGCACCAAAATCGTATGTACAAGTACGTCTTTTTCGTACATCGCAATTTTAACTTCTCTAATTTTTCAAGGTTATCGTATTTCTTGTTCACAGTCAGCAACAAACTTAGCAATTTCATGATCGAAATTCTTTTTACACAGTAGTAACTTTTTTTGTTCAGATTTTTTGCGCTTCCGAATTTTAGGTTCTAAGATTTGAGAACATGCATCGCACTTGAACATTGTAAAAAGTACTTTTTGTCCAATATTTTGGACCTCCTGATTCCGAAACAGTAGTTTTTACGTTGGTGTCTGTCTGTCTGTTGTCGTTGTCATTGTCTGTATACTCCATAACATTTGAAAGACTGATCGGATTGGGTTGCCCTTTGGCACACATTTTGAGGGACCAAAAAGACAGGTAAAGTTCGTTAATCAGCTATTTTGGATGAAAAATTGAAGAGGGGGAGCAATTTGAAATTTTTTTGGGACTTTTTTTCAAGACTCAAAAAATGTAAGGTACAATTTCTTGTAGCACGTAAAAAGTGAAACAATTTATCCTCATCATTTTTTTCGATGAAAACAACGTTTTCAGAGTTATTGTATTTTCAAAATTCAAAAATATAAAAGAAAAATGAGAATTTTTAGCCAAATAACACAAGATTGAAAAGAAAGTCAAAGGGAAAAAATTTGTCTTCTTTGGAGCCCTACAAGATCGTCAATAGAACTTTTTTAATTTTCTCGAAAAATCGAAAATTCCCATTTTGATCGCACAAAAAATAATTAGAAACAAGTTTGTTCTCAATCATTTTTCGATAGGGTATGTAGTTTTTGTTTTTCTGCAAGAATAGTAAAAAATAAAAAATTTCAGTTAAAGGACAAAATTGTTTTCTGAAAGAACATCTACAAATTTTGTTTAATTTTTTTTCTCATGAGATGCATAGCTTTCGTATTTATTCCAAAAAAACAACATTTCAAATAATATTCAAGTTTCTGGCAAAACTTAACAAGATACAAAGAAAAGTTTGAAAAGAAAAACTGTTCTTTCTTTATGGGATGCGTGGTTTTTGTTTTAAATTTAATTATATTAATATTAGATATAGACTAATTAAATTTTTTTTTAAAAAAGCAAAATACGAGATATATAAATCAATATTATATATATTTGATGCATTAGAGCTGAAGGTAATATAGAAAAATTCGCGTTTCGGACAGACTTTGATCGAGTGCGCAGCAAGAGACACACGATGAGAATGTATTCGTTAAAGTCGCAGAAGCTTTACCAAATGAGAATTTAAATCATCAAATACAGCAGCAACATTCTACTTTTTAGTTCCAAAATCAATATGCACAATTGTAGAGAAGTACACAGACCGAGCGCGGAGCGCGAGGTATATTTATTATTGAGCCCGAAGCGCGAGACCCGAAAGACGCGCGCTCTAGGCGCGCTCAAACTTGCGATCGAAGCGAGTTACGCGCGATGAGAATGTGCCTGCGCAGCGGGCAGATTATTTTTATTTGTTTTTTTGCAAATATTGCATCGAAAAAATTAGAAATATATGTATTATTCTTCCCCATGTACAAACAATGTATAATTTTTCCGCTTGGATAGATTTATTCATTTTCCTTCTCAGCTGACGCGAAAGGTGCGGACTCAATAATAATAGGTGAACCTTATAAATTGGATCCAATAGATAAAGTCTTACCTTATCACCTTGAAGTCACTAAGCCAATTATAGCAACGAGTTGGTTAAACTGCTCACACCCCTTCTTATTCGTATATACACCTTGTGTTGACAGAGCATATCAAGCTGAAATTAGAGAAATTAGAGAGACACGCGTTAGGGTGGCACTCGCATTTTCATAGAACGTGTAGGACGTGTAGGGTATCACTGAGAGAATTCGGTTGCTGGGACATTTGCAACGTGCTTCACGTGTACATACATGTATATGTATATGTATATGTACATATATTGTATATGTTTGTACAAATGTACTCTGTAGTATACATATAGTATACCAGTTGAGCCTCAAGAGACGGAAAGGGAGAAGCCCCCAGCCAGCATATATCAGGGGTTGATTGAGAAAGAGAACCACAATAGTGAGAAAGGGGAAACGAGTAAGAGGGGTTACAAAGCGAGTTTTAATGTTTGTAGGGGTCCTCCTCTGATGCAAGGGATACAAGTGCTGTGCTGGCCATGACAAAAGCCACTTGACTCTCGTGGATCGTGGGCTGAGAACGTAAACTCGTCAGTTTAGGTAGGGGTATAATTTCACCGTTTCACACCCCCATGATTATTCAAAACTGGAACGTGACAGGAGTAATATTCGTTATAACCACCAATCGCGATTAGGTGTTTACTTTTAACAAGTACCACTTGCTCGGTGCAGTGACAAAGCACTTCCAACCAATGTGGGACATCCCCCTTTCAACTGCTTAAAACGAAAATTGATGAAAGCAGCCAATTTTTCATGATTTTATTACGGTGTGACTTGATGCCTCTATGCGCTCTATAAGCTGTGTCTTTTAGTGATTTGAAAATTCAGCAATTTGGATTTTATTTTAGATCACCTTTAACATCTTTGTTCTAGCCAAGTTTTTTTCATAAAAGCAAAAATAATTTCGGGTCTTACGGGTCCCGCGAGCCGTGTTTTTTTATTAAACGTGCCTTCTATTCTTTATAGAAAAACACCTAGTATTTCTGAATGAACGTTGGTAACTCTCCCTGCAACGTAAAAAGGAGAAGTTAACTGCACTTGCAACAAGAAAAAGTTTCTCTTCGGACGAAAAAATTTCCCTTGCGAGATTTTTTTCAACTTTTGAAGGGAATGTTGTATACAAACGTAGTCTATTGTTTTTTAGCCTTTTTCAGAAAATTTTACTTGATATCTCACTTGGTACGGACATGAGTTGTTGCAAGAAAAATGTATAATTTGGGTCACGTGACTCATGTATCACAGGGCCTTAAATTGGAATCTGAAATATCTCGAAAGAATTAGCAAGTGGTAAAATCTGAAAAATTCATGGAATTTCAGCCTAGGGTTCTCAAATATCATCTTCAAAATCTAGTCCCCATTAGGATTTAATTAAATGTATACACTGGAATCCTGATATAAGTATGCTTTTGGGCATGGCCTAAAATTACCTTTACTTATAGAGTGAGTTCCGCTCAAACCTAAACATTCAGGGCTGTATGGACCGGTTACAGTATGGAATACGTATAATATCCATTATCTGTATTTTGTACAAATGTAGGTTTTTGTTAATTGAAAAGAGAATTTTTCGTCTGCTTTTGAAAATAAATGCAAAATATAGGCGCAGATGTTCCAACTGTGCGGTTTGCAGCTACGTAACTGCTGATCTCTGCTGGGCTCACATTGTCTCTTATTGTACCCCTCAAACCCCCTCTTTCACGACCAAAATTCTAGGAACTACGTAAAGCTGGGAAGCTTATATCGAGGTTCCAGTGTATAGTTCACTGAAAAAGGATAAAATATTGTTGTGCATGCCTGGGTGGAAAGAACCCATTAGCAACATTCATTTTCGAAAATTAGGCATTGTTTTGCAAATAGGGGTCCCTATGATCTCTAAATGTACCTTTTTTCAAAACAATTATGTAAAAAATCTGAGTTAGGCATTTTCCAAAAAAGGAAGCGATTTAATACATGTTTGCCAATAAGGAAGAAAGTAAGAGGTTGGTTGGTTTTACTCCTTGTTTTTTAATGTTTTGCTTCATATTTATTGTACGCTAGTATCTAATGAGCTATGCGGTTTATAGTCTGGAAATATTTCTATTTCAAACTTGAAACAAAAATCCATCAACATTATACAATAGGAATATAATACATAGTTTGTTTTTGGATGCAGGTCCGGAAAGTACTTACCTTCGATTTTTTAGAGACTCTGCACGTTGACGTATTTTTACGAGCTGAGGACAAAAATCATAGTGAAAATTGGTGCGAATTTTATTTTTATGATGAAAACCATAAGAATCATGGTTTTTCACACTTATTCCGAGAACCATTGAAAATTTCGAAAAATAAGATACACGAAAGTTGTAGATTCAGTAGCAATATACTCATTTTATACCTCATCCATTTTTTCATACGAGTAAAAGTTTTCGAGATATATTATGATGGAGATAAAAATGTCATGCCTAGCCCCTACCGGCAACGTGTGTATTTTATTACCTTAGATCTATTGAAAACTCTATATATTTATGTATTTATTTGTATGTATTTGTATTTATGTATTTATATCGATTTTCATGGTGAAAACTCTAAAAATCATGGTTCTTCACGTTAATGTCGAGAACAAGATACACATTTGGTAGTGCATTCCTTTTAACGTGTGAGAAATTTCAAGATATATTATCATAAAGATGCAGATTTCATGACAAGCTTCTGCCAAAAATCGTAAATTTGTTTACCTTCGTTTTTTTCTGAAATTCCAGTTACACACGTATTTCTAATTGGAAAAATGACAGTTCAGATTGGCGCAAATTCGATATTCACGACGAAACTCTAAAGTCTTTTGGGGGGACGTAAATACTTGAGTAAAAAAATATATAACAGCAGTTGTTGGTCACGAGGATGCTTACGTTTCCGGCAATGGCGGGATATGGAATCTTCATCTGTATCATTAAATATCTCGAGAAATTTCACACATAATGAAAAATTTAATGTAACATAAAATGTGTATCTTTACCAGAGGTCTACAGGTTTTTCAGAAACTGTTTTTCGAAATACTCTACGGCTCTTGAGATAAACGTAAAAACCCATGATTTTTATATGATGACATGATTAATAGCGACATTTTTCGTTACATAATAAACTCACGGTGTGTCTGAACCAAGTTTTATTTAAAGGTCTATGCATATGAAATTTTACTTTTGATGATATTTTTCCGACGTCCCACGAACATTCTGAGACCAAAAACTAGAAAATCGCACGGGCGCATTTTGGGAAAAGTAGTTTTACATTTTATTACTGATAAGAAAATAGACAAATTTTTGCTCCAAAAACGTGACAACCTGCTTTTGAATTTATTTTTCATGCATGTATAATAGATTATTTTATAACTAAAGGAGTTTTATTGCAAAGCAATAATATCTGAAACAAAATGTGTTTGTAAATTTTAAGGTCAATAGGTCAATGGGTCAATAGGTCAATGGGTCAATAGGTCTATTATCCATTGTATTAATGAGTAATTAAAAATTAAAAGTAATCTTGTAATATTTCAAATATGCATATAATCCTTTATATTTATTCCAAACAGTTTTATGATCAAAGTAGGTGTATTCCATTGCTTGCTCACTATAGAAGCCTAATGCCTTCTGATTCGACGAGCAAAAATCTTCGACGTGATAAAACACCGCATGAATTTCAGAAATTATCGAAACACCAAAATCCAAGTAACTTGTTTTTTGGAGTCAACGATGTATTTACCACCCCTTGCATTTTTGGGATGGTTATTGAGAATCGAAATGTTTGAGAAGTTTCTGAAGACGCAGTAGACAACACCAAGAGTACATATGCAAAAATGTGTTTACAATTTACAAATACCCATCATACTGATTTTCCGAGTACTTACCCTTTCTGAGGGTAGCTATGAATTAGGGGTTGAAAATGGGTTTAAAAACATTCTTGAGACTGAGTGGGAGGTTCAAAAATGCAGTAAATTGATCTCTCACTATGAAGCTACTCGCACAGGTGCACAAAACAGCAAAAAAATTGTTTTCAACCCCCTAGCCTAAAGGGGTGGTTTTTGTGGGATGAAAAGTTTCACATTCCGGCAATTGCGCAAGAGGCAGAAAAAAACGTACATTCGAGAAAATGGAAAAGTGCTCAAAATGGTCTAGATATTCATTGAATTGATATACATTAAAATTCTAATGGAAAAAACTGTTTTGCATGTCTTATAAAAGCGGGAAATGCAGTAATATTATATTCAACGCTCTGCAGGGGTCAGTGCCTGGGGTTTAAAAAAATCATAAAATACGGAAAAGTCCGCGGAAGGTGTCAGAAGCTGACGATCATCAGTTTTAAGACTTTTTTCGGTAAAAAGCACTCACACTTTGGAGCAACTGAATCTGAGTAGTTGTCACACCTCTTTTTAGGGGTAGAAAAAAACAAGAGTTAATCGAAAAATTCTGAGTTCAGATTCGGTTGCAACGACCCCAAAAACGTATCATAGGGTGGTAGCACCTTCTGGTACATGACCTTTTTTTGTGTGCCTGTGTAATTTTTCTCCAACAGACCACGTGCATGGAAAAAAGAAACTATGACACATTATGCCAGTTATGATATTTGCAAGCTTCGAATCAGTTGCAATGGTACCTTCAAGCTTGTTTATTTTAATTGTAGGCCATGACTGAGCCAAATTTTCGTAGTTTTTTCGAGAAGACTGTGCTAAACCAAGAATAGAAAGCCTCTCCTCTCCAGATTTATATGCATTTCGAAATATGAACTCACTTTTAATCACAGATTTTTGTTTAAACAACAGCAACAATTGAACATAACACAAAAACGAGACATCTTCTTTATCAATTAAATCCGATTGAGAGATGCCATTAGCGCAGTTTTTATTTATATTGTAGCAGTTAAATGATTTGTAAACTAGAGAGCATAAGAAATTAGTGAACACTGTTCCTTGAAATAAATCAAATTCATCTTGAAAATATCTTCTTAAGAATGAATTTAGTAGATCCCTTCGAAATCTGAAATATATGAGTTATATTACTCTTAAAATTTAGGCGCGAATCATCACATTTTATCCAAAACCATCGTTTTGCATCGCAAAAAAAAAACCTTTACGAAACATGCCCCTGAGACTTTTTTTGTTTTTGGTCTTACAATGTTTGTGGGATATCGTACAGCTATAGTCAGTAGGAAGATCTTGTATGCAAAGACTTTTCAAAAATCATAGTGAAAATTGGCGCAAATCTGATTTTTACAGTGAAAACCATAAGTATCATGGTTTTCCACGCTTATTCCGAGAACCATTGAAAATTTCGAAGAAGAAGAGGAGCAAAAGTTGTAGATTCAGTAGCAATATACACATTTTATATCTCATCCATTTTTTTGTACGAGTAAAAGTTTTCTTGAACTATTTTTCTGATTTTTTTAAAATCCTGCCAGAAATCAGGAATTATCCTGATAACAAACAAAATTAAATCAAATAATGTCATTCTAGAATACAATAAAATCTTGTTTCGGACCATCCTAATGTACATTGGAGATCAAAATTTTTATTAGTGACATTTTGGCTTCGACATTTTTGTAACTGTGATACAGTTCCGAGAACTTTGGTCGGTGATGAGGGTGTCTAAGGGGACGTGCTGCGAGCACAGCAGAATGGAGCACTGATGTAGTAACAAAGCGCACAGCAGCATGGCAATATATAAGTTAAAATTAATAGAAAAAAATTATTCCCACCAATAATGATAGTTCATATGCCTGGCGCGTGGAACTGGGTTTTTAGGTTAGGAGAATGTTTTCAGCAAAGACGAAGCTGAATGTGACCAGAAGGCGAGCTGACTGCTCCTTCTGGAAACATCATTCTAACTAAATCACGGAGCTGTCGCATACATGGTTTTTTTCGAAATTGATACAAAGAATTCTTTTTTGTTTCATTGTTTTGAAAATTTTTGTTAATTGTGTGAATTTCAGAAATTTATAATAATTTGACGAATAACAACAAATTTACGGAAATTTATGATAATTTTATAGATTACCTCATCTTTCGGAAAATGTGTAGTTATTTATAGTGATTTGATGTACTATCATCATATCCGTAAGTACAAGTTGATAAGAAATCAATTTTTCAACCCTGTAGCCTTTTATGCAAGTCGGTATCAGGGTTTTTTTTCGGATCACTGAATATTTATTTTGATTTACAACTGGAAATTTAGAGCTAATAGTTTAAGTTTTCTACCTAACATTAGTTTATGTACTAATAATTTTTGAATAATATTTATTTATTTATCGATATTCATTCTTTATCAATATTTATTTTATTAACATTCATTATTAAAGAATTTGATTTTCCTATAAGATCGTAATATCTGATTTTTCGATCGATACACAAGCAGTTCTTTTTTTCTTTACCTGTTTTAACGCATGTCAAGAAGTCATCCTGAGAAAAATGCATTCTAATTTTGTGTCATGCACAGGACCTGTAATAATATGGAAACTTTTATTTCCTCGCCTAAAAATGTTGTTCTTATCTTAAAATTCAACCCTTATTTCTATGAAATAGGTATTTTAAAAAAGCTTATCTTACAACGGAGCCAGCACCTAAGGTACTAAACTAAACCATCGAAGTCCATCAAAAAATTAAAATTTAATATTCGCACTGCTTCATTCTGGATACAAAATCCGTAAATTCCTGCCAGCTACAGAATCCATGATACCAGCTTCCCCTCTGGAAAACCCATTGCCCCTCTGACTCATCTCACCTGTCCCTACACTTCATTTCCATTCCCTGATGGGATTTTTACTACGTTTTCCAAATATTTTCTTGAAAAACCAATGAGACCAGAATTTAAATATCTAAGTGGGCCCGCAGCGGGTACCTAGTGCGCGCGCAATAGGGAGGTCATTCACGACAGTCGCTCTGCCGAGATTGCGTGCGTTTACAAAGCAAATGGCCTGAAAATAACCGAGTGGTATGCCCCGTGGCACCCTGAGCCACGAGAGAAAGCCGCGTTGGTATAGAGGAGAAAGACGAGGAGTGTTCGAAAATCTGTAAGAGAAAGAGAGATGGCGATAAGGGAAACAAGAGCGACAGGAAGGGTGGTGAAGCAAGAGGGTGCGGTGCGATCAGCCTGGCGCGGCGTAGAATGGGTGGCAGTGGCAGTGGCAAAATTGAGGTTCGGAGGGGCGGTATAATCGATGCGGACATGTGCAGTTCCCTTGGGGTAGCTCTCGCAACCCCTAACTCGCCAAACCTATTTATACAACAATGCCTTGTACACCCCCATAAACCACCCTGTGGACCGCCGCGCCGCGCCGCGCCGTGGTGGTGCTCCTGCTGCTGATGCAGTACACACCCTCGCACGAAGGACCCCGACCGAGAAATACTACCTCTCCCAACAAAATACATATATACACTCACACGTAGCAGACTGTGGATAACTGTAGTCTCTGTGGAAGTGTAGAGTATACAATACATACACACTTTCCTTTCCTTGTATCCTGCCTGCCTGCCTGCCCTTGCCTTGCCTTGCTATAAGGTTTATAATCAACCCCTACTGAACAGTTTATCTTGGACGATGCGAGCACGATGCCAAACTCCTAAGGGGGTCGGAAGGGTGCTTCTACTGCTCCTGCTGGTATTTTAAATAGTAAATACTTATCTGCCCGATGGAGCGCACCGGCAACACCAAACGACGACGGGTCATCGCCTGGTGTGATGTGGGGCTGAAGGCGTCAACGAATGATAATTCTCTCTGATTATTTATTCTGTATTA
>WSXT02083212.1:0-11940 GCA_011762715.2 Neuroterus valhalla
AGTGTGATTTTTATTCACACTCGGTGAAAAGTGCCATGGTGAAAATTATTTAGTGATGTCTTTGCGGTTATTTTTTGGAAGACATCGGTATTTTAATGACATTCAACACAAGATTAACAAGTTTGTTCTTGCGGGGCCAGTTCTGGTAAGTTGACAGTTAAAACGTACGAGATTTCGAGCTTCTGTCGATAAAGTAACTGTCGCGATTTTCTAGGAAGATATATATTTATGCTTCGATTGGTGGTTATTTTTTTCTGGATTCCGCATATTCTGATCCTTACGTGAGGTTTTTCAAATTACCCCTCCCCCTTCCCCTTGCGAGGAGAGTGTTAGGATCCCCTGACCCCCGTTCCTCTTCCTTACGTAATGAATGGACAGCCCCAATGCATTATTACGTCAAGTTCTTGATGGATAATTATAATCTCCCACACAGTTGTTTGCTGATCAAAAGAGGTGAAGGTGACTTTGCAGTTTGTGAGAAAAATCCACTAATAGGGAATTTCTGTATTTCTTTTCACAGAATCAAGTAATCCACGCCCTGTTGTAGAGTTTCGTAACGAAGTACGTTATGGATTACGCGTTGGTGACATCGTTTATCCTGACGGAACATATATTATTGTGACAGGTAGTTATTTAAAAATCAGAGTACAATACAAAATAAATGTAGGAGAACTGTGCTATATACTTTCGTTATTTCTAATTATTATGTTCAGTTATCGAATTATTTATTCTTGAAATAATTAGTTACAATATTTTTTCCCACATGATTAGGAGGACAACTGATATTCCCAAAACCAGTCGTCCAGCCTCTTGATTATGATGTTATCATGCGTCAAGGAATTGCTGTTGGAATACACCGCAAAGGAATAAATTACAGAATACATCCAGATGGTCGTCCCGGTAATTTCGAAACTTGAACACAATTAGAGATGCGACTTGACCGGCGAATCGGGACGGGCGGAGAATTTTATTGACAAGGGAAAAACTGGGAGATAACCGGGAATTCAATTTAAAAACCGGGAAATTATTTGACTTAACCTAGACAATTCAAAATTTTACCGTGTAAATATGAGAAATGACCGCTTTCTTTTTATAAATTAAAAACAGATCTTATCATTCGATTTGAAGTATTAAGGCGTTCCTCCAGTCTGATTCTGACAATTTTTGAATATATCTATACTTTATCTTGCCCTGTGAAATTTTTTTTAACTGACTCAAGTTTGATGATCAAATTGACGATAGCTCAAACATACAGAAAGAATTATTTTCTCAATTTTTCCAAACAAGATAGATCTATCACGTTTTATTTGATTTTTCCTCATTTATCTGACTTGAGACAGGGAATTTTAGAAAATAATCATACTTTATTTTGGGGCAGGGAGTTTGAGTGAAGATACAATTTATCTTGGAACTGGGAATTCTTTATATAGAATGGGAACTCTCAAAATAATTTTGATTCGAATTGAGAAGAGAAGAAATTAAGAAAATCGCTCTTCCAACGTGAAATTCGTCAAAATTTGGAAGTCTTCTCTTCTTAATTTTAGAAGAAAGAACGTTAAGCAGGTTTTAGAGTGAAAGTAGTATTTCAAATAAGATATATTCATAAATTATCATAGAGAACTCATTCAAACTGTTTATTGCGAATTTATCCTTTCTCAGTTAAAAATTAACTACATGGTTGAAAGTGAAATTTTTTGGAAATCATCCTTTTTCTTGAAGGTGCATTAGTTTGATTTTTTCTGAAAATTTATCCTTGATGGTTGGATATTCACATTTTTCGCAAGAAATACCGTTATTCCATTCGAAGATTTATGATTTTACCTGAAAATTTATCAGTTTGGTTGAAAAATTGTTTTTTGGTATAAAATGATTTCTTTTCTTTGAGAGGTACTTTTCTTGTTTAAATTGAAAACTCAATTATTGCACGGAAAATTCAGATATTTTGTTGGAAAAATGGAGTTTTTGGTATGGAATCGCCTGTTTTCGAAAGTTACTTTTCTTGCTCGAAAATTTTTTTCTAACGGTTAACAATTCAAGTTCAGCAGTTGAATATTTTTCATATCAGTCCAGAATTCATCTGGTGGGAAACTCTTACGTTTGGTTTAAAATTAGTTTTTTAATCAAAAATGTTTCCATTCTATTTCTGGTTGAAAATGAAGATCTCTATAGTTCAAAATTCAACCGTTTTGTTGGAAAATTGTGATTTTTGGTTAAACATTCTTTTTGGTCGAAATATTTTTCCAGTTCGAAATTCAATTATTTTGTTAGAAAATCGTAATGTTTGGTAGGAAATGATTCTTTCTATTTGGAAATGAATCTCCTCGTTTGAATATTCACCTTTATGGTTGAAAATTGAAGTGCTCTAGTTAAATATTAATCATATCAGTTGAAAATTCATCTTCGTGATTTTCCATTTAAACTGTTACAATAAAAGATTTATAATATTATTTCTGAATTCATCACTTTGGTTGAAGAATGGACTATTTTGTTAGAAATCCATGTTTTATTTTATCGTCACTTGATTTTTACTCTTGTAAGTTAACTGTCCCAACTTTGGTGAAAAATGATATTTTTTCGTATAAAATTTCAGTATGCGTTTAAGAATTGACGTAATTAGAATGAACGTCACGAATTGAAATAAATGTTCGCATTTTGTGGCAAAGATAAATATGTTACTTTTAGTTGACCAGGAAAATCAGAAAACTTCTCCGGGAATAATCGGGAATTTGAAATCGTCTGCCAAATCGCCACCCTGACAATCCTCATCAAATATGTGAATATTATATCTCAAGCTCCTAGTTCAATCAAAAAGAATTTCTAACTCAGTTTTAGCAGGAAATCGACAAAAAAGATTGCTGCTTTTCAATGGTGATCATCTGGTCCACAACGGTCGTCGTATAGCGATATACGAGGAACAATTTCGCGGTTATCTTCCTCAGTTCCAGGCACTGGTGAACGTCTTCCAATGAGCGTTATTTCTGGCGGATAATGCAAACACTTCAATACGATCGAGAACGAAGATATGCTGTTCTAGTACAGAATAAGGACGTGATCTGCTCCAGGCCAAAAAATAGTGTTTATTATATACCGTCATGCCTCTTTTCAATGCTTTAACTTTTTCCTAAAAATAAAGATTCAATTGTTTCGAATCAATATTAAACTTTCAAACTGGAGTGAAAAAATCATAATATATGTTTTGCACCACTAATTTGGAGAATAGCATGCCTAGTAGTTATAAATAATATATTTCCCATGGTTAAACAAATAAACGTTATAATTTTTCCTCTAAGATTCTACTTCTATTCATATGTTTACTTCAACCTTCCCTGAATATACATTCCTACGTTTCGGAACTAGTCATCTATGAAATTACAATGAGGCACAGTGGGCTAGATTTCAGAAAATTTAGACAAAAATCGAAAGATCGATTTCGGAAAAAATCCTTTCTCTTCAGTTTTGTCAAACAGGGATTTATTCTGCATTTGAGACAAATTATTGACACAGAACGTTAAAAATAGTTTATCGCCTGCAACCACCTGAACCAGTTTTTTGTTTTCAAAGTTATTATACTTTTCAAAAAGAGGATTACCAACAGTTGGGTGCCCTAAATGAAATATATATTCACAGTCATCGAAAAAGTAAATAAATGGGTTAAAATTAGAATTCAAAATGAAAATCCACGTCTTATTTGTATTTAAATACAAAATCGGTTGCGAGCAGCATCGCACTATTGTCACCACCAAAGATCGAGCGAAAAAAGTAATAAAGATATCGTGGAAGCACGCATGCAGGAGATTTAGGGAAGGTTGTGAAGGAATTACATTAGGGTATCGATCAGCCGGAAAAGGGGTTGTAGGTAGCAAATATGACAATAACGCAAGACGCTTTTTTGAACACACTCTAAGTTCTGCCAAAATCTTGGGTTCTGATGAAAATTTAATGAATATAATTCACACAATGATGCAGGTAATGTCTTGCGGTATTGTTTGTCGAGAAGTACCCATGGCATTGTATGCCCACAACAATTCGTACACGGCTCATCCACGAACCTGAAAAAGTTGAGTGGGCTCCACTTCCGAATGGTCAGATATCGCAAGATGTCCGGAAGTCCTGCAATGGAGATATCAAAAAGTCCAATGGAAACTTCTCTAGAAAAAAGTCCAAAAAAGCCATAATGTATGTATTTCATCGTCTTCTTGCACATTCGACACATTCAAGGATGTGCCGTAAATACCTACAAAAAGCAAAAGTGTATCTACAGAAGCTTTGAGTTGGTTGCGTTCATACGATTCGCAGTTCTGTGTGAGGGATTTGTAATGAGCGTCATAAAAAACCTTGGTATGCAAAATTTATGGTTGATAGGTTGAAGCCATATATTTATGCCCATCTTTTTGGAAATCAAGCCCAAAGTGTAAGGATAGCTTATATACGCCCCATTTCCGCCGAGAGCAATAGGTGTTTACGTTTCAGACGACGCGATGATCGTCTCGAGGCCGTTTATGCCATTGCCATAATGCCAGTAGTTTCTAATGAGGAAAATTCATTCGAAAACGACACATAAGTCTCGAAGGTTTTTACCTTCAAATCTTCTGTGTCGTTGAATACTCGCTAGCATCTTGTGTTACCCTCCTACAGTTTGCTTCTTCAAGAAAACAATTCAAGTCCGCATTGGCTTTTGTATTTGTTAAGGGTCGACGAGTGGAACCAAAGTTTCCTCCAACTAAGGCGCTCTAAAAGCATAGTATTTCAGAACTTACAATATTTGTTGCATCCCTTTACCGACAAGGTGCCTTTCGATAAAAGTGAGAACTCTCTTGGAGTTTGCTTCTCAAAGTAGAACGTTTGCGCAAAGAACAAGCTGATGTCTCCTAATAAAACATTTGAATGAATCCTAAATGAAGAGGAATTTCATATCCCAATAAGTCAAAACTCGACATCACAAATCAAAAAGGTAGATGGGTACAAAGGACTTTAGGACATGTCTGAACTCTTGTTTGAAAGCTAGCTTGAAATTCTCTTCGTGATAAAAAGTTCATCAGCGAGAGTGAGAGTAGAGTATTCTTGATGAGTACTGTTACCGTTACAATTCTGCACTTACAATGAAATCTTAAAGACCTGTTGCAACTGCCAAAACTGCGTCGTACACTCTTGATGATACACTGGTGTAGAGAACATTCATTTTAGGGTTACTAGAATACAAATGTGATGCTGATTTTTATAATGATATTTGTTAATATGTAATGCAACCAATAGTCTCTTTTGCAACCCATAGGACGGAGAACAGTGATACCTCTCTTATTCGGAGAATTTCATACACGATCACCCACATTGAAAAATTGGAGTAACATGTTTCGAAACTTGGAATTGAAAGATGTAAGTTTGAAGCCTTAGAAAATCAATTTTTGGAAGGTTGTATCGAAAGCGAGAAAAAGTGAATTGAGTTGAAGAACAAGGACAAACTTTTTCGGTTTTGATAATAAAATCTTCGATTTTGGAATGCTTCTGTAAATCTTATAATAAACGCCGAATTTTTGGATGTGTGATATTTAATTATACTTCATTCACTCAGTATGACCTCTTCGGAATTGGTTATATGTGTAGTCATATGAATAAAAAATTTGATGAAAAGAAGATGATAAAATCGAATTTTTCCCATAAATGAAGTGTAAGAGGGGAAAGTATTATCTCAGAAGGAAGCTCAATTTGATATTGCAAACAATATTTATGTACAATTTCCAAAATTAGAAGGAGTAATAGTAGATGAACTAGGCCATTTCTGGACACAGATCCCCTGTTACCAGCATTGAAAGACCTTTCTAGAAGTATCAGCTCTGATGACATCAGTATTATCTTTTCAGTAGCAGTAAATGGTATGTTATTTTTGACTTGTTTTTTAAATTTTTAGCGACATTTTTTTCAAAAAGGACATATGGAACCGTCATGTTGAAAAATAGTTCTACGAATGTGTTGATGTGACGTACTGTTCTTCTGAGATTGTTAACTAACGATAGTATGAGCCATATGCATTCGAAAAACTGTACAAAAATTGGAAATATCATGGGAAAAGCATATGAGCTGGTGAAAGATAACAAAACTTATGATAAAATAGAGAGATAAAAGTGAAAAGATACCGGGATCAAAAATTCAATACTCATTCTTCTAAAGCATAACCTTTTAAATTTTTACTCAGCAGCAGCAGCCTGGTCACTTTTGATAGGCTGCATGAGGAAGGTGCCGGTAGGATTGTTGGACAGATTTTGGACGTTCTACTATGTCCGACCAATTTAAATACAAATATAAAATTACAATGCTAGCCTTTATCCAAGTGATCGATGACGTTATCTTCTCATATCCAGCATCCTTGAAGAGTTCTACGCCAGGTAGAAGAGTCGGTAGAACTTCGGCATCTCAATAATGATAGTACTGGGGAGGTTACGGATTTTCAGTCGACAGCAGTGGCAGGCTTTAGCGATTATGTTGATCCTGAGGAGTATTACAATTCATAAAAATAAATAAACGAATCAGCCTAAGATCTAATGATAAAATTACAAACGAAGTGAGCCGTAAAGCATCGCATGGTCTCTAGAGTGCCAGAAGTTCTTTCAATTAACAATTGAAATCTGAAACTTGTGCGTTGCAAAACCTGCAACGTCACGATTCTTCCCTCCCCAAGGAGGATTGAACCGTTAGGGTTAAACAGAATTCGGCCCATGGTTGAATGATCCGCCTACTCATCTGATTTAGCAAAATCTCAGAATGAGAGAGTCCTTTATTCATGAATTGAAGCGTTAATTCTACGATAATAATGATCTTACTTGGAATCCAGCCTTGATTTCAGACGAAATACTTGAAGAAAAAGTGCAATACAAAGGAAGATATGCTAAGGGTAGTTAAGAGTTAAAAATACAGTAATTGTAGGTATATTTTACTGGAGGGGTAGCAACAATTTTTTTGTTGGAGAGGAAGTCATGGAGCAACAGCAAAAATGTAAGAGATCTATAAATGAACGAAATTTTCCAATGGATTATTCGAAAACAGGGGGTATGCGACATGTAAGGGAGAATATCGAGCAATGTCAGGGTTCCAACAAGGGTTGTTTATCGAGAATCACACGTTTCTTAGAGTAGGGTTTTGGACAGCTTTTGGGTCGGGATTACGTGATGATTTTGTACCCCTCGCAAAATGGAAAATATTGATAGTGTCCTCCCATTCATCTTCCAACATCTCATCCAAAAACACGATAGTTTCTTTTCTTTTGATTCACGATCAATTATCAGATTCGTGATATGCTCAATCGGGAAATATGGAACGCCCTGATGCTGGAGGGGGCTCAACGATTAAGCAACCTGTTAAGTTTAACAAAAATAATAATAGCTGCAACTGGTCGTGCTGAGAAATAATGCAGAATGAACTGAGTAGAAATCCCGCGTGTTCGAGAATAAACAACAGGCTTTTTTCTTTTATAGCCATTTATTATACCTTGCTTGAAGGAGCAAGATATCTGAAAGTTTCTTAGTAAAACTATAAACATTCCCAATTCGGACTATGGAAATTATCACTAAATATACATGAGGAAACGAACAGCACGAGCGCAACAAAATGTATTGACTCAGGACGTGGTAGAGCGGAACTGGCGTTCTTCCCGCCCCTCCCAGCTAATCGATCCACTAGGCTGGTCGACAGGAACCCAGGGCCGCACACAAAACCGATGCACCCGCGACCGCGGGAATCGTTGTCCTGGTGAATCCTGGACACAACTCTATAACCCTTCTCAACTACTACGGCTCATCTTTTCGCAACAAGGAAATCAAGTATCGAGGATCTGTTAATTTTGGTTGTAGAATAAAATAAAAAATTTTAAGGGTATATATAAAATCAAATAGCGCAGCTTATCCAGAACTTATTACATTAGATAAATATCGGAGTACAAAGTTCCTTCTTCCTTCAAGTCCGAAGTACATCTGATTACGTACACGATGCTCCGTTCCTAATCGCTTTATTATCAGAAAAGCTGAGCCACACCTATTCACACGCACATATGATCAAGCTAAACTTACTTATATTCCAACAGAATCTAGAATGAAAAGATGCAAGCGTGGTTATGAATCTTGATGAGCATAACTCACCGCCTGTTTCTCCCTAAGTTTGAGGGAGAATCCTATCATCCAGTGGAATCATGAACGACCATTTAAGATTCTCGTGAGGAAAGTATCTTGGTAAGGAAAGTATTGCGTACTCTTAAAAATCTGGAATCCCATTTCCGCATAATACCGTAGGTAGCAGACAAAGAAGAAGGCGGAAGACTATGACTAGAGTGAATCGTATTATCATTACTATGATAACGCTTAAACTAAAAATTTTGTCTAGAGTGATCTTGCTGTCATTAAAATTATTTATATCGAGAGGAAGTCTAAAATTAACGTGTGGACGACCAGGCCGAACATCCATAATATCGTTCAGAGGTTAAACATCAAAATTGGGAATTCTGTTATTATTAGAGTGATAAACTTGAATATTCATGCTATGGCCTTGAGGCCCGAGGTTCGTTTCCAATAACTCGTCTTCAGAGTCGTGAAGTCTTTGAATCCCTTATTTGTTTGGCAAGTGAGACTAACCTTGGCCCTTTTACTAAAGAAGGTATCTCACTTCCTGGGAAATATTCCCGGGACCCTTTTCGTACCTAACATTACAGGAAACTTCCCTAGGTTTATCCGTAAGCTTTTTATAAATGTGTGGCATATAACTTCTATGATAATAAACATCTTCGGTATAGTTTTGTTCGTAAGGGGGATTGTCATGATTACTAGTGTTATAATTGAGCCTAGCATAATAAGAGTCGCGACTAACAGGGCAATAACTCAATTGCTTCCTCGTTTAGACTTTTTTGGATCATGAGTCATTCCTTATTCCAGGATTATTATTCCAATAAAGATCATCACGATACTTTCTCCTAATATCGGGATACTAATGCTAACTAAAATTATCACAAGAAGCATTCCTCACATCAATATTCAACTCGGCCTTATCCTCCAATCCAAAATCATTCTCAGAATTGGTCTTGGTCCTTTTTTTAGTTTCGTTTCAAGGTCGAATTCTAAACCCGGCCCCGAAGCCGCCTTGCAGCTTCGCTCCTAGTGCTCACTTGAAATAAAACAAGGCGCGGAACACGGAAATGAATATGGTTACAACGATCGTTTATTCATAAAAGGTAACAAGTCAATAAAACCAGTGAGGTTTCACACGAGTAGGAAGAACAAAGCAACATAGCGAGCTGATTTGTTGTACAAGAAAAGACAGCAACGGTAGGCTCTGAAAAAATCAGTGAAAAATGAATAAATCAGAATTATTTATACTGGGTGACAAAAGGAATCTGGAATTGTGGAATTTACGAAGAATACAAACTTCTCATAGTTTAAAGATTTCTTTAATAATTTGAAATTAGATTCTACCAATAATTTATTTGAAAAAAAAGAGGTATTCATTCAAGATCGATTCCAGCAACAACGGCTCCAATAATATCGAAAATAAGAACACATCAGAACTTATAAAAAAAAAGAAAAATTGCACCGAAATCGACAATTTATAACTAGCTCAGATTTTTTGAGTGAATCATGAGTAAAAATGAACTTTTGAGTTTTTTAGGAATCTTCGAACTATAAAAACTATGTATTTTCTTTCCATTCCGCAATTGGAGATTTTTTCCTGTCAACCTGTTTAAATATTTCCAAATATATTATTCGATGTATTGTCACATGGAAAGAATGTTCAGGGGCCATTTTTGACCATGGTGAAACTTAGGGGGAGGGTGGAGGCGTTTGCAAAATTAAAAAACAAATACTTTTGGCGCATCATGATATTTGCATATATATGTATGTATATGATTTTATTTATTTTAATTTTACGACATATGAATTTTTGAAGAGATAATTCATACTTTGCTTCGTAATATGCTTTCAGATCGCTCAGTCGAAGAATTGATCCAGTTCAGATACAAGTCTAATTAGTTTAAACGTTATTGAGACTTCTATTCAGCCATTGGCTATTCTTTTTGGTTCCCCGTGAGGTGTTTGCTAGTCTCCCACGGGCGCCTTCCCAGGTTGCGAATAGGGGAATGCCTCCCAGATATGGGGGGTATCAGAGAAATCAAATACCCGGGGTAGACAAAAACTAGCTAGGGGAAGAAATCTTGATAAACAAATCAACGATGAGTAAGTGTAATACCAACAAAATACCCCAAGGGAGTATCAATCTCCCCGCTGGTTCCGATCGGGTGAGAGCCCCGGTGGCCAGCGCCGGCTCCATGGATTTTGGGGAGAGCCAAATACACGAAAAAAGTCTGTGTGAGGAGTTATTTAGAGGAGATCTGGATGTGACGGAGGAACGAGACCTAGCTTCTAGGACGGATGTGGGATTTTTCAAGTTCAAAGTGAACCAAAACATGGAGCAGACAAAAAGTTACATCGCGAAGCTGGAGAGCATTTTAATTGAAATGGAGGATTTCTGCGGGACAAAACGTCACATGCAGCCGCAAATCACAAAGGGTCTGGACGATGCACTTGCGGTCCTTGACAAGGTGCGGGACAGTGTACGTCACACAGACTGCTGGACAGCAGACTTCGAAACTCGGCTTGCCCAAGAAATGGGCAAGAAGATTTTCGGAGGGAAGGTCCGAGAGACGAAGCTCTCCGCAAAGAAGACAGCTGTGAAAAGCACGGGGACTCAGACGGCAGCAGATATTAGGCAATATTATTTTATTAATGAAAATACTAATAATTATAAGGGGCTTCCGTCTCCGGTACCAATAGTGAGAGAACTCTTTTGTGTCAAGTAGCGGTTTTTTGGCTCGGGTGAAGGGAATAAATGTGTGTGGACGCAGATAGTGCAGCGAGTAAGTAGAGAAGGTGTAAAGGAAGAAGGGTGAGTGAAGGCGAAAGTAAACCGGGTAAAAGTCGAGTGTATGAAGTGAAAATTGGAGCTTGAGAATTTTTTTGAAGTTAGGAGTTATAAGAAAGTTGCGAATAAGCGCAAGCGTGGGAATTGTCGGTGAGCCTGGGTAAGGTAGAATGCCGATGGTGCGAAGTCCAAAATCTGTCACCAGAGGGCGACAGGTACTGGATGACGGCACAGAACAGCAGGCAGAAGACGTAATAGGTGACGAGGCTGATGGCGGGGCGAGTGGGACGGAGGGGGACGATGTGGGCGGCGACAACAGTGAGGAAGAGAGGACCGGGACGCCGAATAGGGAGGGGATGGTAGCATCAAAGAAAACAGGGACGGGTCAGAAACGCGGGAGACCATCAAACCTCGAGCGTCTTAACAGGCTAGGTAGTGCCGGCTCGAATAGGAGATTAGACGAATGGCAAAATCGAGTAAGTGCTACCAGCAGTGAAGGAGAAGATAAAAGAAAAAGAGAAGAGGAGGATTTAGAAAGGGACAGAGAAAGCAAGAAAGTTAGGATCAAGCGAAAAACACCAGAAAGGGACAAGGGGGACGGGGGGACTTTTGAGAAGTTGGAAGCCCTCATAAAAGGATTTCGAGAGGAAATAACGGAAAAACTTGATCATATGGATAAGCAAGGAAATGACGTAAGGGGGGAAGTGAGAAAAGTGAGAGAAAAATGGGAGGAATTTGATAAGCACTGGAAAGAGGAAAAAAACAAGGTATGGGATAAACTAGAGAGCATAGAGAATAGGCAGAGAGAGGTAGATGAACAGAGAAGTAGTGAGATAAAACAGTTGGAAGAACGGATAAGCCACCTAGAAATCAGGAATGTGAATACGGGGAAGGAAACAGGGAATGTAGAAGCAGTGAAAGGGAACATGCAAAATGAAAATGAAAGATTGAGGAAGAGATTGAGTGAGATTGAAAGAAGGATGGAGGGGGAAGAAAGGGCGAAAAGGAGAAATAACATAGTAGTTAAGGGATTGAAAGTGGAGAGTG
>WSXT02083223.1:0-11940 GCA_011762715.2 Neuroterus valhalla
TTTTTTGATAAAATCAAAATTGCCAGAGTTGTGGCATTTTCAAAATCCAAAAATGTAAAAGAAAATGAGAATTTTTAACCAAATAACGCAAGATTGAAAAAAGAGTCAGAGAGCAAAAATGTTTTTTCTTGAGAGCCCTACAATATGGTAAATACGACTTTTTGATTTTTCTCAAAAAATCGAAAATTCCGTTTTTGATCGCATAAAAAAAAAAAGAAAAAATATCTGGTAACGTGTTGAGGGGAATATACACTTATCGGATGGCGAGTTATCGGAGTTAGACTGTATCTTTACACAATCGGCACAAGTCAACCACGTCTTGAAACAAAACGTGCTTCCGGTAGTTCTACCATTTGACCAAATCTCTTTCAGGACAAGTGCGAAGTTGATCGGTTTTAAACTCGTGATTCACCTACCTGTGATTAAGTATTTTAAAGAACAGGGGTGAGAAAAAGGATGAATAAAAGAAGGGATGAATTTCAGATGAAGTTGGGAGTCACATGATAGTTATTTAAACATACTTGTCCCACAGCACCGCTCCGAACCGGAGGGGATCAAATGTCTAAACATGGCTTTCTTTGAAGAAAAAGATGTTGATCTGGAGACAGTGAAAGTTCGTGGACTCGTATTTGCAGATGATAAGATCGTTACAGCAGAATCAAGTGAGGATTTGCAGAGGATGACGATCAGACCGGATGCCAGCATGAAAAACATGGATCTTAAGATTAATTTCAATAAAACAAAAGTAATTGTATTTGAGAGAAGCAATGAGAGAAAGTATGCAACATTGACCCAAATGATGAGAGGATACAACGAGTTGATAATTCTGTATATCTTGGAAGTTTATTTACTGCTGAAGGAAAAATAGATGCAAAGATCGCCATACGTACAAATGAAGGTAGAAGATTACTGGCAGTGTACGAGCTATTACTACAAGTAGGGAGGTAACATATAAGGCTAAGTAGATATACAAGGGGATTTCTTTTCCAGGATTCCTGTTACCGACATCAAAACCTGTAGTGGTTCGTGTCCATGCTAAGCTTCCAGAATATTTTTAGGACGTCATATAAATGTTCTATATGACATAGGAAAATCTTGCGCAATTATGAGACAAATTTCAACAGCTTCAAGGATGTTAATTATCTAATCACATATTTTGATTGGTCCTCGCATTCTCTACTGCGTAATATAATTAAAACAAGGATGATTTATTGCTTCCTGACAGATAATACAAACTCCCCTGACTTTCTTTATTCGATGAACAGAAGATTCCGACGCACAATCATAATTTGATATCATATAAGTTGAACAAAAAGGAAACATATTCAAAGTCAAGGAAAGTATATGAGTCATGAATATGGAGCATATTTAACAAATTTTGCGTAAACAAGTTCTAGGCTTTTATGAGTATAATGACGCATCAAACGTTGCAAAACGTTATATCCAAGAAGCGCAGAATATAATACAGAATCTTCTGGAATTTATTGCGTCACCTAATGTTATATTGGATCATATAATGTAATATTGCGTCAAAGTCTTCAGAATTCTAGCAGGACAGAAGATCCTTGTAACTTGGAGCTGTCAACTGACAGTCGTCTGGAAACAAATCTAGAAACGTCTCCTTCTTCATGGAATGATACGAAGAAGTATCTCATACTGTTAGGTGAAAGAAATGAGGACCTTGATAATTTATACGGTGTAAGGAAATTGAAAAGGGATAGATTAATGATTGGAGATTCTCCGATAAGTTTCAGTCATAACTATATACATGGGGGTGACTTGAAAATCCCCAAAAGTACAGGCTTGCTTGAACTTTTGTTTAAAAAAGTACCTCAAGAGTCCTCTATAAGTTCCGATGACCTTAAAAGTTATAAACAATTTATTATTGCAAAAAACACATATAAGAAACATGATAGTTTGGATGGTGAAGTTCGTGAAAGTAAAGGCTTCAAAAATAAAAAACTAAATAGAAAAATCTGCCCGCTGGGCGGGCACATTCTAATCACGCGCTTCGCTCGAAAGTTTGGACGCAACTAGGGCGCGCGACTTTCGGATCTCGCGCTCCGCGCTCGATGGTAAACTCACCTCGCGCTACGCGCTCGGCCTTTGTACCTCCCTACAGTTATATATAGAGCTTGTGAAACTTAAAAGCGGAATTTTGACTACTCTCTTTTTTATAAATGAAGCAAAAACTACTTGACCTATCAAAAAATTAATTCTACCAAATTTGTAGATCTTTTTTTGGTGCACAATTTTAGTTCATTTACATTTTCCAATACCTCAAATAGTTTGCCCAAAAAATGGATCTTCCTATTCCTCACTATTTTTTGAGCGACCAAAATTTGAATTTTCGATTTTTTGAGAAAACTCGAAGAGTCGTAAAAATCATCCTGAAGGGCTTCCAAAAATTAACATTTTTTTTCTAGAAACTTTTTTTTCATATCTTGCGTTGTTTGCGTAAAAATGCTAATTTTCGATTATATCTTCGAATTTTTAAAATGTCACAAATCTGACAATTTTGTTTTTATCAAAAAAAATCATGAGGATAAATTGTATCACTTTTTACCTACTACAAGAAACCGTACTTACAATTTTTGAGTCTTGGAAAAAAAGTCCAAAAAAAATGTTCAAAATGCTCCCCCTCTTTTATTTTTGATCCAAAACAGCTGGTTAACGAAATCGACTTGTTTTTTGGTCCCTCAAAATGGGCGCCAAAGCACGATCGAATATGATCATTCTTTCGAAAGTTATCGAGTTCACAGATTATTTCTCATTATTTTTTGTGCGATCAGAAATTGAATTTTCGATTTTTCGAGAAAATCCAAAAAGTTGTATTCACCATCTTGTGGGGCTCTCAAGAAGAAATAAATTCGCGAAAGTCAATTTTCACATAAAACCAATACCTTCTTATTCAGAATGAGAATGTAAAAATTAGTACCAAAATCCCCTTCAAAAAGTACAGATGGCCAGAGTAGAAAATGGAATTCATCACGTAAAGGTATTATACCAAAAGGCATGATTGCTAGAGATGAAAGTCAATCATCTCAAGAGGCTGGGAATCCAAGTCACACAAATGAAATTATGTCAATAATTAAAGAACTGCGGGAAGCTGAACTTATATATTAATTATGCTCTCCCAAGCTTTTCATCATTCGAAGATGAGTATCGATATATTCAGACGTCATTTTAAGCGAGCATAGGGTAAAAGTCGAGGTCCTCCTAGAATTGGCTTTAAAATCACATCTGATGGAAATTATGATATAGACAACAAAAGGTTGTGTAATGTAACTGAAGCTCAAGAGCATAATGATGTTGTTAATTCGGACATCTTGCAGCGAGTGATTCAACAGGAAATTCGAACAGTGTACAAAGTAGTCACGTCTTCCATGCGAACAGACATTGATGAAAGCAATGCAATGATTCACATTCTTGACTCAAATATCATTGAAAAACTGTAGAAACTAGAAACAGATGCTGAAACAATGCAAGAACATGTGTATCACAATCCCGAGCTCATTGCACAACTGGACACCAGATAAACGCACTCAAAAATGGTTGATGAGAAGATGCAGTTGGTGGAGAGCTGCACAATCCTGCTAGAAGAAATCATCAACCTCGAAATTCCGACATCCGTGGCATTGATGAAACTTGGCAAGCTGATCTTGTTGAAATGCAACCATATGCAAGAGAAAATAAAGGATACAAGTACATCTTAACTGTCATTGGTGTATTTTCAGAATTTGCTTTGGCTTTTCATGTCAAATCCAAGAAGGGTGAGGAATGAGGATGTAACTGCAGCCATGGAATCTGTTCTCAAAAACAGACATGTGCCAAAAAATTTACAAGTCGATAGAGGCAAAGAATTCTACAACTCACATTTTGAAAGTCTCATGAAGCGATACCAAATAAATATGTACTCAACATTCAGTAATATGAAAGCATCAATTTGTAAGCGATCCAATCGTACTTTGAAAATTAAAATGTGGATGCCATTCAGCTTGCAGGGCAATTAAAGGTGGATAGATATTTTGAAAGATTTAATTTCATCTTACAACAATGCTAAGCATCGGACTATTAGAATGAAACCAAAAGATGTTACAAAACACAACGAGAAAACATTGTTGTTTGATGTATACAAAAAATATAAGGTAAAACAAGTATTCAGGGAACCAAAATTCAAATTTGGAGATAAAGTATGTATTAGTAACTTTAAACATGTTTTTAAGAAAGGCTACACACTAAATTGGAAAACTGAAATATTTACTATTAGACATCTCAAGAATACTGAACCAGTGATGTATATGCTTAAAGATTATCAAGATGAAGCAATTGCAGGTAGTTTTTATGATCAAGAATTTGCCAAAGTGAGGCATCCAGACATTCATCTTGTTGAAAAAGTACTCAAGAAACGTGGAAATAAGCTCTTTGTGAAATGATTAGGTTTTGAAAACTCTGACAATAGTTGGATTGATAAGTCTAGTTTGCAAGTCTCTTTGTATTAATATTAGGTTTTTTCCTGAATAAAGTTTCCTATTTTGAATATATATTATAGACTGTTCTACATACATACTGATACTTAACCTAATAAAGAAAAAGTAGAAGTTTGTTCAAGTTATATTTATTCAGATTTTCTTGCAATTAACAACATAATATAACATTTCAGTCTATAAAGGGGTTGAGAAAAAGAATGAGGAACGATTGAAAAACAAAAGTATCAAGGTAAGGTAAATGGCAGCGTAAAGAGAGGTTGACCGAAGAAGGAAGTATCCGAATGTGTGAATGAGACTCTGAAGATAAAAGTAATAAATAAAAAAGTCGTAGGAACATAAGAACTTGCATGAACAGGTGTATGGATGTATATGAAGTAAAAGATATATGCACGGATAGAGATATGTGGAGGACTGTTAATAAGAAAATTGTTAATAAGAAAAAGAGAAACGCCTGAAACGAAAGATTTTGGATACTGATGGACCCGCGTGAAGAGGTTTTCTTAGTAAATAATATATTGGCTTCGCGAAACCGTTCCCCTGGAGTGATTGCTGGAGAGATTGACAGTGACCTGAGTCGCAGCTTTGTTGTGTAACGAGTGCGATGTTTGAATGAAGAGCTCGTAATGACTTCTCCATTGATCGAAAACTCACCCCTTCTCTCCACTCCTTTACATCCCAGCTTAAACTTTCCATATGAATTCCTCGACCCCATTAGTACAACACGAGAACCAAACGAGTAACACTGACTCCAAAGAGGAGTTGCCTAAATGGTATAATAAAAATAATGATAATAATAATAATAATAATAATAGCTCTAAAAGAGCATTCAGAGGTGACTCACGTTACCTTCAACACACTTTGCCGCTGTCTTATAGAAATACCGTTACAAGACGAAGTTTAAACACTATACACTATATTGTGCCTACCAAAACATCATCGCATAAAATTTCAAACTTCATAGTAAAGTTTTCAACATCTTCACTTCACCAGGCACTCGACTAAGTCTGTGGCTGATCATAAAACACCAGGTGCAAAGACTCGAGATGTATTTCTGACGAGAAAAAGAATCATTATCATAAATCAGGGCTATTAACACCTATGTTATTCCTGTTCTTACGTACTCTTTCCGGCTCATCAAATAGTCAAACACCAACCTTGACAGGATAAACAGAAATATTCACGTTGATATGCATCGAATGCACCACAGCAATTCAGCAATCGATAGGGTAGTTTTACCACGACATATAGGGGGTAGGGGCGCTGTAGATGTCAAGCAGATATGTGTACCGCAAGTTATACAGTTGCGAGACTAATTTTTCAGCAAGCGATTTTTGCGCTTCACAATAACATCTGTGAAGCAGATTTCGATTACACGACCTTGAACTTATCTTCAGCGGAAGCCTTCAATATCAGGACAGAACTAGAGAGGCGAGCGCCCCCAAACGTTAGATCAGTATGAAGTGGAAAAAAGGCATTTAACATTCGACTTAAAGAAGGGCGTTTTGCTTCCAGAAACGGGAGGATTCGTGATAGCAATTCATGACAGGATTGTCAGCACCAAGAACTATCGCAACCACGTTTTAGATCATGACGCGGTTAACAGGTGCCGATTTTGTGGAGATACCAACGAATCCATCAAGCACATTATTGATGGCTGTTGCTTTATGGCTCAGAGAGAGTACACGCACTGACATAATGATGTAGCAGGCATCATACATCAACAATGTCCCCAAACCTAGCACTCCCAACAGAATGGATGCCTTTCTACGGATGTGACGTGCGCCGAAGAAAGGGGACTTACTCTGAAAAGTGAAATTGTTCAGGGCGAGCGGTCAAAGTTGACCCAATACACGCGACTTGTGCAAGAGAGGGAAACTAAAAACTAAATTATCAGCAATAATAACGCTCGAAATTTCTTTTCGATTGTTTTAATAAAAAGGGCAACTCATAGAGGAGCAGAAGGTGTAAAAACCTCGATTTCGATTTTTCTAGAGTAAGCCATGAGGCAATGAACTTTCGAGTTCCAAATGCTGATAAATAATAATAATAATAATAATAATAATAAAAGCCACGTCTTCGGCGCACGTCACAGATACATTTCAGTGCCCGTTCTAGAAAACGAAAACTACATCTTATATTGGGATGTTACTAACCAGACAGATCGGTATATCCGAGCAAATAATCGACCCTAAATCGTGATGCGTGAAAAAGGTAGCGGAAAAGTCTATATTATCGAGATTCCTTGTCCAATCAACAGAAATTTGCAGGCAACGTATACAACCAAGATCTATTAGTATAGTGGGCTTAGGCATGAAGTAAAAACAATATGGAGGAACGTGAAGCATGCATCTATCCATCCTGTTGTGATCCTCGCTACAGGCGAGGTGCATGCAAGATTCACTCAACATCTCGAACAGCTAGGAGTAAAGTAGGGTACTCGTGGCGGCTCAAAAAGCGATTTTATTGAACACCTGTCGCATTGTAAGGAATTTCCTTGACCATCAAGAAGCTTACGACTAAAACTCCGTGAAGTAACAGTTGAAAGCTCTAGAACGGCACCCAGAGGTGACTCATGTTACCTTAAATACACTCTGCCGCTGTGTACTGAAATCGTTGCAAGACGAACAAACTACACCAATAACTTATTCTTGTACCTACCAGGAATTATAGAAATAAATTTTCATCTTCGTAGTAAAAGTTTCAACATCTGAACTGGTCCGCTGCTAATGATAAAACACCGTGTTAAAAGACCTGATATGAATTTTTGACAATAACACATCCAGCAACCACTTCTCCTAGTTTAGCTTGAGAGATCTCGGGTGGCGGTCACTATCGTGAAGTAGAATTGGAACAGGAGAGTGGAGGTAGAAAACTCACATCTGGCAACTGAGTAGTTTCGACCTATTTGTTACACAAATGTGCAAAACAGGTACCCGCTCACGAATGAGAGTTCCTCAGCATGATCCGGAGGCCCGAAACGTAAGTTGGAGATTCGCGCATGAACGAAGCTTGTTCGAAAAGATAGGAGAGTGCGAGAGGCTAAAATAATAGATGAATGCTAATGTCGCCGTTGGGCAAATTTGCTTATTTCAAAAGCGCACATGCGCATCTATTCGGTCAATGCAAAAAATATACCGTGTTTCAACAAACGCATTCGCCAATTTTATTTCCATACCGTGTGCTGGATTAAAGCAGGTTGCAACTCATTCAGAGGCATCACGTTCTTACTTTAGAAGTAGGTGTTGTTAAAAATATATTCTATACCTACGCTACTATCAGAACAAATAGAAAAGTGACGTAATTTCTATTTCAGATAATATAAGCACATAATGACAGTCATTTTGCTCACATTTTTCGTCACATCTTACAATTAGAAAAAATATGTGAGGTCAGGATTATATAATTCTGGGGTCTAGAGTAAAACAGTTCAAGGACCAAGGAATGTATATTATTGAAAAAATGGTTCCGAAAAAATTGGTATTGTTGGAATATTTGTTTATACTCTCTCCCTGTTACGGACTTGAGAGTCTCTGCATAACCTTCTCTCTATTCCTTTGCACATCTCACCACTAACTCAGGGGTGAGGGGGACCTAAATCTTGAGGTGGGTTCCAAACCACTTAGAGAATTTAGAGTACTCTAGAGGTTCCGGACTCACGGTTCTCCGTGGCCCGCCAAAGCTCTCCCCGAGTGCGAGGCGGGAATCAAACCCATAACCAGACAGAGTGGATCCAAAGCTCATGGCTTAGCCCCCACGACCAACTGACCACCGAAAAAATTGTTATTGACTTGAAAAAAATTAAGAATAATGACACTGTACAAAGCAATCTATTGTAAGGAGGTTGCCTTTACGTAAATATCACAGCTAACAAAAACTTCACCCACCTAATTTTGTTTGTATCATATCAGGTGTGACAGGTCTAGCTGGATCTTCCAGAACCACCTGCCTTCGTACCCGTGGCATCTTGTCGAAGCTCGGGTCCCTGAAAAAGAAGAAGTTAGTTAATTTGTAGAGTTATTATCGAAATAGATACTTCGACAACTTCCGGACCATTAGAAACGTTTCTTTAATAAATTTTCGAAAAAAAACTTAGTGTTGGTGTCGAGAGAAGTCTGATCTCATCAGCAGACCTATTAAATAGAATTTAGAGAATTTGTTCTAAAAATAACTGGTACATAGAAGATAAAGTTATGTGAATACGCCCGCGTTTTCGGAGCGCGTAGCTGCCACGGCCAATAGGATCAGTGTGTTACAATTTTGAGAGCTGCACGCCTTCCATTGTGACCTTATATTGATCAACTTTTTTGAGTGCGCGCACTCAGCCGCTCGGGTCTTGGGACTGATTCGTCCTCAAAGTAGGAGCTCCGAGTGCTAGTACATATAAGATGTAAACAAACCCACGAACGGAACGTGTGCATTCATTTTTTGGCACTAAGAGCAGGCGCAGCAGAACTAGGAGTAGCTACATGTTTATAGTACGTTAGAGTCCCAAATGAATTGCTGTGGAGGACTGATGGTATGTGTAAACCAGGATTGAAGGTTGGAAAAACAGGGCGCGCATTTGCTGGGTCTCGCACCTCGCGCTCATACCAAAGTAAATTTAGTCAAACCATCCCTTTCAAATTTGAGATCATCCATGCAATTTCAGATCTTCATATTCTAAATTAACTACGTGATTAAGTATAAGTAAAGATAAATAACGTTTCTCAAAGCTCTGTGAGCTCTAAGGTACACATTCTCATAAGGATACTCACACTTCGCGCTCGATATCCTACGGACATTTTTGTTTTTCACCGAATTTTCGACGGTTAAAACTAAAATAACGAATCGTATCAAATAATGGTTGAAGGACAATATGTAGGTCTTTCAAAAAGCTAAAATTTCTCATTTACATATTTTTGCATTCCTAGCGTTGTTGGATTGAAAATTGGATTTTTCGTTCTCATAGAAGGTCAAAACCAAAACCACGAGTTCTACCAAGAAATGCTACGCGACCATTTGTAGGTCTTTTAGAAAACTATAGTTCATCACATTGACATTTTTGCATAATTGGCGTTGTTTGGTTACGAATTTGATTTTTCAGTTATTTTGAAGAATTATTCATGAATAAAATCAAAAACCACGAGTCGTAACAAAAATTGTTTGTAAGACAACTGGTTGATCTGTTGGAAAGCTACAATGCACTTGCTCCATGTTCTAACGTATCTTACGTCGTTTGGCATCAAATAGGTCATTTCAATTTTTTCATAGCATTTTCTATGGGTAATCCCAGAACCGATGATCAAGTGAGGTCAAGTGTCTATTTTTTTTTTAGATATCGTGTTTACGGACGGACGGACATACAGACACCATTTCCAAAACCTTTCTTCAGCTTCAGAGGGTCTCAAAACATGGAGATCCATTGAAAATTCAAGATGTGAAATTTCGGACGATTCTAATACTTTCTTAATTATAAACAATGAGAGTGTCATGCAATTTCCGATTATTTCTTTGTACAGTAACAGTTTGAATTTTCAATTCTTCAAAGAAATTTGGAAAGTTGTAATGAATATCTTGTAAAGCACTGAAAAAGCCACGTTTTTCTCTTCTGGACTATTTTCCATATCATGCGTTATTCCGCGTGGAATCACCATTTTCGTTTTTTCCAAGTTTTCATTAAAAATAGATGGTTAACGAACTCATCCCTCCATTTGAATTCATTAACAAGTGTACTGAATACCGACTAGATACGTTCATTTTTTCGGGAGTTATCTTGTTTCCGAACGGACGGACAGACGGACATACATACCAATAGACAGACACCATCGCTAAAGCATGAATTTCGGCTTCAGGGGGTTCCGAAACGTGGTGATCCGTTGAAAATTAAGTGTGAGATTTCGGACACGTGGAATTTTTTCCCAAGTTTCCTCCTACCCCAAAAAATTCATTTTAAGCCATAGGGAGAAAAAAATTTCTTTTTCCAATAAATACTGCTGCTCTAACTTTCAGCATATACAGCTGAAATTTATCTCAAGTTCAGAATAAGAGTTACACTAGTGGACATAAACTTTACGCGGCAATGCATTCTAATTCTATTGTTGATAATCGGTCTGTGATGGCAGAGTGGGAGAACACACTGTCGTCACCCAGCGTTTGTCCGAAAAATTAAGCTCATTCAGAGGCATCACGTTCATACTTTCAAAGTGGATGTGAACATAAAAAGCGGGTAAGGCGCAAAATTAAAAAATTATCAAGACATTAATTTCTAATTCTAATAGATTTTGCACTCCATGTTTACCCTATTCGGGCTTTTACATATCTATACGCCCCCCCCCCTCCCCCAGGAGATCGTCAGACATGAAACCCTTCAACTCAAATCCCTTCCCGACATCCCTAATTACCCCAACTCTCATAATAAGCTTCCAAGCAAAGCCTGCATTCGCCTGAACATATGACCAAGGGAGTAAAGAACTGCAGAAACTAAAACTCCCGAGCGCAGTCAATTATCGACAGGCGAGTTTGGATGTGAAAATTCGATAGCATCAAATGCTCACACCTCATCCTCAGCGTCAAATCTCCCGCTCGAAACGTTTACCCACTCGAGCGCTAACCGCGCCCGTCGATGCTTGACAATTGAGGTCCAAACGAGTCAAGAACCATCACTCAGCTACTGCCGTCGGTAATTATTAGGACATTATTATTCCTTTTAATTCATAACAATCATTTTCTCCTCAAGGAATGAAGAAAATGTTTCAGAAGAGTACCTACAGCACTTTTTTCTCACATGACATCCTTTATTTTCTTCAGATTGGGCAACAAAAATTACGTAAGTTTATTAATAAGGATTTTAAAATATTTTTTTCCTAATATAATTTTTCAGGTAGGAATTTCGGGAAAAATGAGATACATCTTCCAGTCAATCCCATAAACATTAAATTAATGGCAAAATGGAGAAAAATGAATTAAAAAGACTGTGTCGACCCTTCGCCTCCGTTCATTCACGATTATCACCAATACAATTAGAATGTACTGACACCTTCCCATTTGGAGCAGTTTAATTTCTAAGTGGGAGGTTCAAGCTGCCAAAAAACGGGAGCTGGTTTCACGGCTAAAAGGTTGAATATTTTGATCCAATTTTTTATTATTTGTTATTATTATACCATTAAGCCAAATCCCTTTCGGTGTAAGCGAAACTCGTTGCGTTTTATCATTGCAAACGAATTTTTATAGGTTAATTTTTACACTGAGCGAGTAACCGATTCGCTGCAGGAGTCTGATAAAAATTCTCATTGACTGCTTCATTGAGAGCTAGTCGAATTTTAAGACTATCATTTTTTACACAAAAAATGTTAGACTGTTGGACTTCAGAAAACTTTGACAACTTAATGTGTAAAAGGAAAGCATGTCCTTGCAAGAAGATTTCCATGTAAAACCGCGAAAAATTCAAAATTCCAGTTCAAAAATACGAAAT
>WSXT02083234.1:0-11940 GCA_011762715.2 Neuroterus valhalla
TACACTTAAAAGTTTTTCTCCTAAATTCAAGTCTTTCTTGAACGAAGCCTTCCCGTTGCATTTGTTATTTCTGCATGTGAATGCAGTTTCGATTTAGATCGGAATTCAGAACGGTTTAGCCCCCGTGGCTATTTTCGCTAACGCACTTCAACGCGCGGAGAATGTAGGTATGTACGTGTTTGGAGCGAAAGGCGGCCCGCTGAGTACAGGCTTCTGCTACATGTAGGGAACAATAAGCAGCTTTTTCTCGACCTTTGGTTGTGCTAGTGGTTGTGAGCATGATAACTCAGTGAATTTTCAACATATAACAACTGAAAAATGGCATTTTAAAGACAATTCAATAACCTTATTCATGAAACAACTTATTTTCTATGCAAAATTATCATTTAACCACTTGTTTGCAAAAATAATAGGAAACAATCAAACCACTTTTTTCAAACCGTTGTCATTTTTCGAAATAATTTTTTTCGCTTCAAAATTTGGTAAGTAGACGAGATATACATCTTACAGTAACAAAAAATTGGATTGTAATGATTCAGAGACCTTCAGGAGAAATAGCGCTGCATACAAAAAAAAAGCCTACAACTTCTACGATTCGAGGCAAATTTATTTGTAATAATATTGTTAGAGAAAAAACATTTCCATGTTCTCTCAAATGTCAATAAATATCAGTCCAAATTTAAAATCGAAACATTTTGTAGTTGTGTCACAAAAATTCCCAAAGTTTGCTTCGATTATTTGCGATCTATATAGGGATACCCCCTCAAAAAAAATGTCAGGTATGACCGACGAGCCGGGTTGTGGATCCAGGAAATTCTCATGAAACCAGACGTGTAAAATAAGGTTTTAAGCAAATCTTATGCACAGCCCAATAAACATATTTCGCATAGAGACATTAAAAATTGATGAACCGATACCTTATTTATATTTTGAAATAGATTTCAAACCTAAAACAATATCCTTCATCTAAACTCGTCAGTCGATAATCGACTGCGCTCAGGAGTTTTGGTTTTCTGCAGTTTTCCTCTTCTCTGACCAAATCCTCAGGCGAATGCGAGCGTTTTAAATTAAAAATCCGACTGCAGACGGTAGGGGTTTCAGAGATTGAAAATCCGACAAGATTGAGTACGTCAGACATTGCTTGGAGGCTTATTATAAGAGTTGGAGTTATTGGGGATTTTGGGAAGGGATTTATTTGAGTTGGAGGGTTCAATGTCTGACGATTTTCTGTGGCAGGGGGGAATATAGATATGTGAAAACCCGGAAAGGGTTTACATGGAGTGATAAATTCAATTTATAGAAATATCTTAGCTAGCTTGTATAGTGATGGTTAAAATTTGTTTGTTTGGGAGTTATAGGGATTGTTCTTAAGGACTGTTCAAAATTATTATGAAGTTTAGAACAGAACCTGGGATTTTTTAAAAGGTAAATGCGTGCCATTTTTCTCCAAAAATGTTCAAATCCTGAACCACATACAATGATATATGATCAAATTTTTTTCTCATTTCTAAAATTGTTGGAAATGACCAGTCCTATCATTCGGAATATTTACTCTCTGTGAATCAGAAAAACTGCACGGTCATCAATAAATCTGTGTCAAATTTTCGATCATCTTCCACGATGATTTCAAAGCAATTTCAATCCTCTATAAACTGTAATCTATTCCGTTGAGGTTTCCATATTCTAGAAGAGAATGTAAACAACTATTATCAGTTCGAGGTTGTAAAAGTTGAGATATATTGCAGTCATCCATCACGTCCCGAATTATATGTCTGTTTAAAAATTTGTGTGCGCTCCTTGTCTAGCGTATCTTTTTGGTTGAAATAAAGATCATTACTGGCGCTTTTCTAATCACGATTCTGAAGTTCTTTTATTTTCAAAGTGAGTCCAACACTTGTATATTTTTTCTCAAAAACTTCAAGGCGTAATTGTTTTTTCCGATGGTCCTTCTTCCTTCCCAACTCCTCTTTTCCTTTCTGAGGTCTTCACGTTTAGATCCCAGTCATGTTTCCTATGCGCCTCAACCCGCGTACGAGTGCTACTCACGAAACAAGTGATGAGAATCAATTCATTAGAGCTAGCAAAGCGCTAGCATACGAGAATTCAGAATCATCCAATTGGGGTAGATCACGTTTTGATTTTCAGTTTTTGAATATCCGAACACGGATGTGAAAAAAACAGAGACTGAGCGTTTTTTCAGGAAAAAGAGCAACTATGTTATAATAATCTAGAAGAAGATAGCTTCAAACATTAACAATTTGTGTAAACAATTCTTTTTGCTAGAATAAATTAAATAATTACCCACTCCAAGTAAAAAGTGGACATGAAGTTGTAAATTTCAGAAAAAACCGCAACTTTGTAGCATTATTCCAACAAAATATTGTCATGAATAATAAAAAATCGTTTAAACAATTATTTTTGTTAAGGTTATTTGAATATTACGTTGCTATAACTGAAACGTTAAAAAGTGAAAAAATTGAGAAAAAAACTTGACTTTGTAACCCTTTTCTTAGAAAAATTTGCTAAAAATAATAATGAATTGTTTTGAAAAACCGCAAAAATCCTAATAAGCCCCAAAAACTCTAAAAAACGTTTTTTAACTTATGGTTGTTTCTTGGCTCCCCTTGAACTGACTTTCGGGGTGAGATTTGAAAAGTAATATTTTATTCGCATTCTGTGACCAATTGTAAAGACAAATGGTGAATGTTGAACTCGATTCATCTACCATTGAGATTTTTGAATGAAATCTACAAAAACGTTCTTTTTTTCCTATGAAAAAAACACGTGTTAAATTTCACGGGTCATGCGGCACCTCTGAATATATATATATATATATATATTTTTTTACAAAAAAATACATTTATTTTTTCGTGGATTCGAACAAATTTCCAGGCGTTTTGCATAAAAATTCGAAAAAAAAATTTTATAATGCATTTTCGGACCATCCTGATATACATGTATACACGTACATACCATCATACATCTATACACACATTGATACATGCATACATACATGCATGCATGCATGCTTGCATAGATACATACTTTCAATACAATTCTGATATCTTCCGTTGGAAAGAATATGGGAAATTTCACACATATAAATGTCTTTTTCCAAAAGTAGGTGCGGATAGATATATACATTTAGAGCCATTCACCCTCTTTGTAGAAATGGCAGATGGCAACACTTATACAGGACATTTTGAACCAATTATGAATGCTGTAATATACCACAGTGGATGGGAATCGGCTAGACTGGTGGATATTTGGGTGAAAATGTTTTCATACACACAGAAAGAAGCTCTCCATACAATATTACTACCACTGGTCTGTTTGATGCAATCCTTGGAACTTCACAAAGGCGACCTGAGCATAGACGTGTCCCTGGTATTACTAAACGTCCAATCCATGCTGAACTATGCCGCAGTGGTGCATACCTGAAACAACATTTTTTTTTTTTTTTTTTCGGGATGGTGGAAAAATCTGCGAACAGACACCGAGAAGGGTCCGCACTTCTCGATAGTGTGGAGATTTCGATGTTGATGGAGATGGAAAGATGGTATTTCCATCTACTACCCACTAAAAAACCACCATCATCTTCTTGGCAGGATTCCCTCCCCCGGAACCGCTTTCGCATTACTTCAGGGGGGTGCCGTTTTCTGCCGATGTAAGGCATCTGCTGGTTTCTTCTTCTGTGTCATATCCCAGCCAAGATGATACGCGTCGTCCTCGGCAGCACGTCAGAAACGTGCATCGGGCTCGCCGGCCTTCGATCATCTTGGTTGGGCGTAGGCTACTTGGTCTGCCTCTGCATTCCTCTGCCTCTTCTATTCCTCTCCATTCAGTATATTGTCATTACCCAATCAGGATGTACGCGTCATCCTCAGTAGCGCAGCAGTGGCGTTGCGCATCGGGTCGTCGGCCCTCGACATCCTGGTTGGGTCTGAATGGGTCTATTTCTTAGGGCTGTTGTTCTGCCTCGTTCATTACTCTTTTCTCCTCTCGAAGAATCGCTTCAACGTTAGTTGCCATTGCGTCCCAAGTCTCCTCGTTCTGCAGCATCGCTGTTATTATACTCTCTAGTGTAAGCTGTCCTGTTGCTATTCCCAGCTTTCCTCTGTTCTCCGTCCATCTTTCACAGTGGAAGGAAGTGTGCTCCGCATCGTCCTGCTCAGCTCCGGAGTAAAAGCTCCGGCCTGAAAATAGCGATGCCCTGAGAGAAATTGCGTGAGATAGTAATTTATCTCTCCGTGTTGGCGTTTGACCCAGAGACTTAGGTCAGGGATCAGTCTTGCCGTCCACCTGCCCCATTTTGCTGTTGTGCAAAGTTGTTGCCAGAGTTCTTCTGCCAGTTTCCTGGCCTCTCCTTTCGCCGCCTGTTTCCCTACTTCAGGAAACTTCTCGAAAATCGTTTTCCTTTCCAAAGCCAATAGGTCGATTGGCATAACCCCTGCAATCACAAGAGCAGCAGGCTCAGAAACGGTGCGATATGAGCACGCGATTCTAAGCGCTCCCCTGTGTTGCATTGCTGCCATTTTCCTCCTATATTTCTCCTGCTACAGTGCGTCAGCCCATATCTCATTCCCGTACAGGAGTATTGACTGGGTGACTGGCATCAGCAGGCGTCGCTTGCTGGGCTTTGGTCCGCTGACATTTGCCATGAGTCTGCTCAAGGCATTCGTAACCACGGCAGCTTTGTCTGCTGCTTTCAAGATGTGCTCCTAGAATGTGACCTTTGAGTCCATCATTATACCAAGATGTCTCAAGGCCATCTTGGTTTTGATTTTCTCTGTGCCCACCTGCATAGCCATGATTCTGGGAATCTGCTTCCCGGTTGCAATAACCAGCTCCGTCTTTTGCGTTGCCAGTTCCAGGCCATGTTTTCTCATCCATCTGTTGACGAGGTACATGACCTGGTCCAGCTTCTCCTGGATAATTTCCATACTCCATGCTGCGATAACCGCGATGATGTCGTCCGCGTAACCTGACAGATAGGTGTCCACCGGCGTCTCCAGTCAAAGGATACCATCGTAGGAAATGTTCCAGAGGTCTGGTCCTAAGACAGATCCCTGGGCAGCCTCAGCCGTGACCACCCTCGTTCTGGTGCCCTCTGTCGTTTCATACTCCAGTTTTTCGTCCTGAAGATAGCTCCTGATCATCCTCAAGAGATACTGTGGAATCTTAAACCTCTTCAAAGCTCCGATCATATCTGTCCACCTGGCTGTGTTGAAGGTGTTTTCACATCCAACGTTGCCAGGAGGACGATACTCCTTGAGTAGTGGTTCCCGCTTTGCGCCGAACTTATAGTTTCCACTATCTCTTGAACGGCGTGTATGGTTGAGCGTCCCTTCCCGAAACCGTACTGCCTCGGGGGAAGGCCTCCAGCCTCCTGAATGGCTGCTAGAAGGCAAGGCTCCAGCAGTCTTTCCAGGAGCTTGCCTGCTGTGTTCAGCAAACACAGGGGTCGATATGATCCCGGTGTTCTGAGATCGCCCTTGCCCTTGCTAATCAGCACCAGCTTCTGTTTTTTCTATAATTTAGGAAACACCCCCTCTTTGAAACAAGCGTTGTAGGCGTCGAGCAGTACTTGCGGACAAGTTTGTGCTATCGCCTTCATCGCCCCAGATGGGACTCCGTCTAAACTAGGGTCTTTCTTGTTGTGGAGGCCTCGGGCTGCGTCTTGTATTTCCTGAGTCGTAAAGAGCGGTATATCCTCCTCTGCGATCTTCTGTGCGTCATCCTGCCTCACAGGGTGAGTAGGAAACAGATGATTGACTATGTGGTCGATAATTTCTGGCACAGTAGTGACTCTCCTACGTCTCGACCTTGTTGCTATTCGTCGGCTGCGTAGGCATTTCGAGCAGAGTTCGGAGATCTGCTCTGACCACCAGATGGTAGAGCGCCTTTCCCTTCGTGGTTTTCTCCTAGGCATTGCCTGACTACAGGCATGGTAGACTACCTCCATCGTAGCCTCTACTACAGCTTCTGCACCTGTAGCTTCTCTGCTTCTGTCGTACAGACGTAGTAGGGATTCCTGACCCTTGTCCATAGCTCTTTCGAGCTGCTCCTTATCGAGCTTACGGACATCCCAACGTAGATGTTGTTTGTTGGGTCTTACCTTCCGTCGTGAGCCAGCTTCTAAGCAAAAGCTTATGTACTGGTGTTCACTTCCCGTGTACTCTTCAGACACTTTCCAGCGTTGTACCTGCGATGCCAGGCTTTTGGACGCGAGAGTAATATCCGGAACCGTTCCTCTTCCTCCGGGTCTCCAGAAGGTCGGTGTGTCTCCTTGGTTCATGACCACCAGTCCCGTTCTAGCAGCCATCTCCAGATTTCGTTTTCCTTGCGAATCCGACCTGGGTATTCCCCAGTCGACTGTTCTTGCGTTCACATCACCGACTACCAGTACTTTGCCTTCTTCCTCGCGGACGACGACCTCGAGGCGATCCAGCTTTTCTTGGAAGTCGGCGAGGAAGCACTGCAGGTTCTCCGTACAAGAGGCGGTTCGGTGTCCCTGTTTCCCACATTTGTAGCAGAGGGTCCTGCGGTCTGGTCCCTTACATTCTCTGGCCTGATGTCCGTATTCAAGGCAGTTGAAACAGCGAGCAACAACTACCCTCTTCCGTATTCGGCTATATATCCATCCTACTTTCATTCGTGTCGCTTCAAGTAGGATGTTCCCCTGCTGCTCAATGATGGTTACGAAGGCCATCACCTGTCCTCTCCGATTTTCTTTGGAGATCGAGACTTCAACGTCCCCATCCTGCTCCTTGAGGTCCCTCTTGAGCGCCTCCTCAACGTCTTCTTTGGACGTGGTTCCATCGAGGTCTAATAGTTCCAGCGTTACCCTGGCAACGATATTCCTTACTACTCCAGCGTCTCCCAGTGTAGCTCTGACACAGCTTGTGAATGCTTTAGCATTCTTTGTCTCCCTCCCAAGCTCCAGTAGGACTTCGCCACCCCTAGTCTGGCGAATGGATCTGATGTCTGTGCCAGTGTCTTCGGGTTTGGACTTTGACTTGATGTCCCTGAGGACATCCAAGTAGGTCTTGCTACTTGCTGGTTTGATCAGCAAGGCTTCAAGGCGCTGCCTCTTCCTCGGTTTGCGCTGTCGCCTTTTCTCCGTTTTTTTGTTGCCTCTTTTTGTGGCGTAGCTCGGTCCTGCGTACCAAGTTTCTCCTTTCTTTTTCCTCTGCGCATTACCGTTGCCCAGTCCACGTCGATTTGTCCATACCGTTTCCTCTTATCAACCGGTGTTGCTAATTAATTTTCGGCGAGGCTGGACGCTCCTCGCTTTGCGGTCGGCCTTGTTGTTGGCATGACAACACTTTCTCGTCTGGTCTTGGTGCGCGCTTGAGCACGCAGCATACTAATAAGACTGTCTTCTGCCATCGTTTGGTCTTTTCTCTCGCATTTTAGCTGTACCAGCATGGCTGCTACCCTCGAGAGCCCGTCCGTGATGTACCTGCTGACATTCTGCTGCCTTCTTGCCGCTTGTGTCATGAGATCAATCTCCTTATCGATTTTTCTCAGCACTCCCTTGATATCAGATTCGGCTTTTTTTATCGACTGTTGTAGAGCAGTAGCTGTGTCCTGCTCCCTTTTCCCTTTGTTTCTTTTGCTGCGCTGATGTTCTTGCTCACTTAGTGTACTTGGCCTTCCCCAAAATCCGTGAGGCCGGCGCCGGCCACCGGGGCTTTCACCCGATCGGAACCGGCGGGGAGATCAGAGCTCCCTTGGGGTACATTGTTTTGAGAACACTCACTCATGTTTGGTTTGTTATTCGGGGTTCCTTCCCCTACCTAGTTTTTGTCTACCCCGGGTATTTGATTTCCCCAGCACCACCCATATCTGGGAAGCTTCCCTTATCCGCAACCTTGGGAGGCGCACGATAAAAGATCTAGCAAACACCAACGGGCCTAAAACAACACCACACAGCTGGACCTTATATCTTTGAAAAGTATGATCCTCCTAAGCGGGAACATGATAGCCCGATTGTTTTGCCACCCGTCGATCGCATTTTTATAAAAATGCCAGGAGGTTCCCAGATCTATGTTGCAACTTTAGAACACGACAGTCAATCGGACAGAGTCCCCCCTGTCATAGACAGAGCCCATTTACATAGACGCCCTGAGAATGAGGCAGACGCGGCATATTAGCATTATATATATTTGGTCTCTGAAATCCAGATATGCACGTCTCTGCTGCAAATTGTGTATTTTTGAACGTTAAAATGAATACATCTGAACATCAACAATATTTATTTTCTTTCTTCGCAAAAATTTTGCATAATTTATAGTAGATTAGAATAGATTCGGTTAGATTAGATTTATATTTGAAAATGGAGATTTGACTTGATGGACAGGCATCATAGTGAAAATCATTGACTTGACTAATAAAGACGGGTCAATTCAGGTCTTTCGTTACATAATTTTTCCACGTTTTCAACTTACATCATAAAGTAGCCCAGGGTCTAACCATATACATTTTCAATTTAATAATTTTTTGATAAAAAATAGAAAAGTGTTTAACTTCTTCAAACAGAGTTTTTCGTCATCCATGTGCGTAAGCTTCCGACCCTTGCCTAAATGCACAGAAAAATGCTCAAATGAATCGAGTAGTTAGAACCTGACAAGCGAAAACAATTGATCACAAAGAATATTGCCCAACACTTGACCAGGTTTATTTTACTGAAACGAATGGGCGATCATCATGCAGAACGATACTCTAATAATAACGATCACAATGGTATCTTTGATTCAACACTTGGAGATACCAGATGGTAACCTAACCATGGACCTGTTTCTATTATTACTGAAGGTCCCATTTACGCTGAACTACGTGTCAGACTTGGACACATAAAACAACATTACACAGCTGGACCTTATACCTTTAAAAAGTATGTTCTTCCCGAGCGGCGACCTCATCATCCCATTGTTTTGCCACCCGTCGATCACATTTATATCAAAATGTCGGAAGGCTCCCAAGTCTATGTTGCACCTCTAAAGAACGATAGGGAAGCAGACAGAGTCACCCCTGTCATGGACAATGTCCATTTACACCGAAGCCCTGATCCTGAAGAACATGTGGCATTTCATATTAATTGGGTGAGATCCCGATAGTTCAAAGTGCTTTGAGAACAGACAATGGAACCGAAGTACAGAGACACCAGAAAGGCGCCAAAATCGGTATCCTATAGTTTTTGAGGTCAAGGCATTCAAATATGTGATCAAAAATTCAAAAAACAAAATAGCCGATCCAAAATGGCAAACCGATTTTCGAAAAAGTGCCAAGACGCTCGCGAAAACTTGCAGTCGGGGGTTCTCGAGGTCAAGAAATTTAAATGTAAGGTTGAATGACCAAATGAAAATTTGGATTTTTTTCCATTTTTTTGTGTACGATGAAAATTGGAATTTTCGATTTTTTGAGAGAATTAGAAAACTCGGATTCACGATCTTGTAGGGCTCCTAAAAAGAAACATTTTTTCTCCCTGACTTTCTTTTCAATCTTGCGTCATTTTGCTTAAAATTCTAATTATCGTTTATATCATTGGATTTTCGAAATTCTACATTTCTGACGATTTTGTTTTATCGAAAAAAATCATGTGGATAAATTGTTTCACTTTTTCCCTACTACAAGACACTGTACTTACAATTTTGGAGTCTCGGGAAAAAAGTCCAACAAAATTTTCAAAATGCTCCTTCTCTTTTGTTTTTGATGCAAAAGAGCTATTTGACGAACTCAGCTTGTCTTTTTGGTCCCTCAAAATGGGCGCGAAAGTACGATCGAATATGATCATTCTCGCGAGGGTCATCGAGTTCACAGATTATTTTTCTTCATTTTTTGTGCGATCAAAATTGGAATTTTTTTAGAAAATTCGAAAAGTAGTATTCACGATACTGAAGAGCTCCCGAGAAGAAACATTTATTCCCTCTGACTTTCCTTTCACTCTTGCGTTATTTGGCTGAAATTCTAATTTTCTTCCATATTTTTGAATTTTGAAAATACCATAACTCTAACAATTTTGTTTTCATCGAAAAAAATGATGATGATAAAAAATAGCTGGTTAACGAACTTGAATTTTCTTCTTGGTTCCTCAAAATGTGCGTCAAAGGGCAATCCAATCCGATAAGTCTTTCAAAAGTTATGGAGTATAAAGACGACAACGACAACGACGACAGACAGACAGACACCGAGGTGGAACTACTACTACCCACATAACGATCGAGACGCATCAAAAACTCATTATACATACCTTCAACAGCCGTCCCCTTAATAAAACAAAAAATTCAGCTTTTTTATGTTACGTAATATCACTTTAAACTGAGCGCGAACTTGGACGTTGCGGAGCACGCTCTAAGCAAACATCTGGATAGCTGACTTTGCAGCGCTCCCTGCAGTCGTATATAAGTGCGCTTTCCTTTTGCCATTTGATGCATTAATATGTCAATAATGAATTGGTCTACTCGAAAGCGAGGAAAAAAAGTGCGATTTTCGATTTATGGCCAACTTTTTGGGTCCTCCAGACCACTGTGGGATGGTATGACATTGCTTCATCAATGTTTTTTGCATAAAAAGGATGTCTCTAAGACCTCCTACATGTGTCATATATATGGTCTCTGAATTTCAGATTTGCAAACGTCTGCCGCGAATTGTTTTTTTTTTTCACCGTTACAATAAATATATATGGATAGCAACAATTTTCATATCTTTTCTTTCCAAAAATTTTCCATGTTACCTCCAAACCAACCTGGTTAAAACATTTTCACTAAAATTTTCAGTGAGTCCGATAACTTTTTGTTTTCGAGGAAATACATTTTATTCTCTCAAATCAAAATTGAATTGTACAGACCTCTTCCAAATTAACTATAATATCACATAAATGCATGAAAAATTTGGGATATTTCGGAATTGATTTAATCCTTCTGAATTGATTTGCTGTCCACCCTTCATGCTTATGCATTTATTCAAAATTCTTTCTGAATACACCAAGATGAGTTATATATTAAGGTAGCAAGTAACCTACAAACTCACAAACCTTCGAACTACATTTATATTCAGTTTATTGCTTCTTCTTCATATCAGAAGAAACATAAGTGAATATTAAGATAAAGATGATTAAAATAAAGGACCATTATTCGTCACGGCTCAAGGCATAATAATTAAAGAATCGCTCTTGTTGATGCTGACTCTTTATATGTTCATGAACAGAAATTGAGGAAGAACCGTCTCTACCATGACTCGCATAGCTGCATTTTTCATTCAGAAGGATTCGGAGTCCAAAAAAATTGGCAGAGCTGTCGAGGGATAACCTAGTGATAAGTTGGATAAGAAAATCGTAATCACTTATTCACTTATGTTCCCGCGTCTCGTAAAGAGCAAGAAGACACCTCTGTGATTGCTCACAGAAATAATCCGAATTGGAGCACAAATTTTTGTTAATTGCCACGAATGTGACTTGTCGGTGATGGTTATGAACAATATTTGATTGCTCAAGGAAATTGATATTTTATGAAAAATTCAATGTCGTCTTACCGAGCATAACAAGCAGTCTTGAATTTAAGTATATGATATACATTTAATACATTAGTGATGAATAGATAATATAGGAAAGTTCCCGTTTTGGCAAAACTTGAATCGAGTGCGAAGCACGATACTAAATGTGATCAGAATGTATTCGTTTAGCTGGAAGAGGCATAAAAAATAGAAACATTTGTGAATCAGATAGTAAGGAACTCCTTATTACTAAGAGGAACTAAACTCTATGGAACAGACCTATGGGGGTGATATTTGAAGAGTATTATTTTAGTCGCCTTCTGTGACTAATTTTAAAAGAGAAATTGTAAATTTCGAACTCGAATCACCTAATATTAAGAACTCTGAATAAAATTCACAAAAATAGATTTTTCCTTTTGGGAAATAAGTGTTAATATATATTTC
>WSXT02083245.1:3551-26238 GCA_011762715.2 Neuroterus valhalla
TGCATACTTTCCAAATTATCGTAATTCATTTTAATATCTAATTATCAATTTTTAATGGAAGGATATTCAAAAAAAAAAAAAGAGATTTAGAGTGGATGGAGCAAAGCACCGAGGCAAAGCCGAGGCGCTTAACTTCATGCAAGACGCAAACGACCGTTTTCGCTTGGGGTTGACATACTAGTTTTTCCAAAAGCAACGCAAAAGCGAGTTCCCGCGCTCAGTTAGTCTTACGGAAAATTAAGTAATACTAGGCATTGCACTGGAAATGATAGTTAGGTTTTTCGAAACTTTGTAAGCGTAGACCAAATATTTTCGCTCAAAATATTTATATGGATGTTTATTAAGTTATCTAGTATCCATTTTTTTTTAATTATTACATATCCATTCATTCAAAACATTCTTCATGCTTCTCTCTTTACGGGCGTGGAATCGCTTACTTCCGCTGCTCCCTAGTGGAGCGAAAGCGAGCACTTTCGCTCAGCTGTAGGACAAAAGTAATTTTTGATATTATTTGATCACATTCGAATTTGATGAAAATTTTATCATCATTTTCCCAAGCTTCAGTGAAAAGTTCTATTATTTGAAATAATTTTTAAACTTTTGACAGTTTTTTGGGGCTAAGATGAAATCCAAAGATGTAAAAAATACGGGAAAACTCAGAAGAGTAAAAATTTTACTTTCTCTTAAAAACCACACTAGATACGGCGGAAACAAAAAAGACCTAATCCAATTCTCTGCAGGATACCATATGGGAAGCTTAAATCCAAGTTTTTGACCATCATCCCTTCGCAGGTTGTGCGCCATCTTGAATTAAGGGGTGATTCCTTATATCGAGAATAACAGTCCTATTTTTGATTTGATCAAGAGAACAGTATCTACCATTTTTCATGAGAAAATTTAGTTCTACAAATTGATACATCGAATGATTTTTCGTATTTAGCTTATTTCTTGCTAAGAAATTGATTATACAAATAAAAATTAAATGAATCAAAAATTTTTTAGATTGAATATCTTCTTTTAAGTTTGACGCTATCGCAAAACTGTACAGTCAAAATTTGGAATTCACACGATCCTCTACCATTTTCACTTAAAACCATTTTTTGTGAGAGCAATTGTTTACTAACCGTAAAGTCTGACTATTTTTAGTTGGTATTTTAATCATTTACTATTGTTCAGCATAATTTGATACTATTAAACGTATGATTTCTCTTGTTTGTTGGACGAATAAATAAAAGATTAACGAAAATGAAGAATGAGAAAATTTTTACAGGAATTCAATAACAAAACTTTTTAACTCAAATTGTAAAATTCATGTTGCAAACCTGCTGATGGTAATAGAATATTGTTTGTATGGTTCAAAACATAATTAAACATTAAAAAACAAAGGATTATTACATAGGCAGATAGCATCAATAAAAAAAATGAATAGAAAAAAACTCACGTGGAATTGAAACTTTGAGTCGATAAATGTTTGATTTTTTCAAGGTAATGTAATAAAATTTGAAAATTCACTGAGGCAGATAGAGGTTCAAATTTTTGCTTCAAAGATTATCCTTGCTGATGGAGTGAACAAAAATTTGATGATGCAACCATTTTTAGTCAAATCATAAATCCTGAAAAAGAAGGAATTAAAATAACTACGAAAATGGCGCTTGGATTCAAAAAATCGTAGTTTCCAACTAACGCATTTCTGCTAATATTGATTTATACTGAATGCTGGTAAGTCAACTCACTTCTTAAATGATAATAACAGGAAAGTTGTACAAACAATATAAAATAATATTCTCAGTCAGTTAAGATTAGATGTTTGGGAACTAAGATTTTTAGAAATCTAAGTGCAATTTGGGCAGTTTTTTTTCATGCTTCGTTTTGTCGGAATTCTACGTGTATCATTTTACCACAAAAATATTTATGTCATAAAAGTTCTTGTTCCAGTTTCTCAATAAGTATTCACTTTCGAGAAAAGATAATTCTTACAAAGCTCAATACATTTTCGAATTTCTTTTCTATTTCTTTTGTATGTGAACCAATTTATGTGAAATTATAGAATTTCAAGAAAAAAAAATCATAAAAATGACTGACAGAATTGCAGGTGGATTTCAGGAAATCATAGTTCTGAAAAATTATTTTTGGTGAATGGAAATAATTACAAAGTGTTGTTTAATAACTAATCTTGTTTTTGAAAAAAATGAAGGACAAAATACTGACGGAACATTGAAATTTTTGGGCATGTTTACAGTAGCACGAAACCATTAAAGAAATGTAACGATTTTTTGTAAATTTGGGAAACAAAAAAAACTCGAACTGATCAAGGACCTTGAAATTCTGTTGCAGATTGCATATTCATAAATTAAAGATTGTGAGGTTTGTTACATAAATCTCACAATTTTAGTAATTAAGTTTTGTTAGCGAATTCGTGTCAAAAATTTTTCATTCTCCATTTTTGAGAATTTTTCATTTGTTCTTCCCTCGAACAAGAGAAATCATTTGAATAGTTGTGTAAAATTATGTTGGAGAAAATTAAATAATTGAAATACCAATAAAAAGTAAATTGAAAGAGAAAGAGAAAAAATTTGGGCTCCACTCCATCAACGAAACTTAGAATTATTTAGTACGGCACAGCGCTCGCAATCCAGCAGCACCAACTACCGGTGCGCGCAACTTTTAGACGCTGCAGTAAGTGAATACTTGCTCTTACAAAAAAAAATTCTGCACAAAAATTAAAGAATATTGTGTGAATCACAACTTTCTCCATAGAAGTTTTGTGATACCACCAAAATAAAAAAAGATGTTCAATCTATGAAAAATTGAACCCTCTTTTCATTTTTATAATAAATTTTTAAGCGACAAATAAGCAAAATTAGAGGTAACATCATATATAATAATTTTTAAGACTTATTTGTCTCATGCAAAATGGTATCAATAATTTTTCGATTAAATTAAAAATACGACTATTATAAGCGACACAGTCATGAGCGATAACATGAATCAATATGGTGTCGTGTGGGAACACTGTACAGAAGAGTATTTTCGGAGGAAGTCAACGTATCTCTGCCTGTCAGAGATATGCTGGCTGCCGTTCATAACTAACCTTCCTGATCGAATGACGTCCAGTTGAAATCTTTTTGTCGTTCTTTAAAAAATTTGAAAAGACGTGCTCTGACATTGCAGATGAAAATGTACTCTAAATTAGAGCACTCGTGACGCGATCTGAAGGAAGACCCCTAAGCGGCCAAAAATCGATTTTATGATTTTTAAGGTTCAAGTTAGACTCGAAATTGGTCTTGAAAGTGGTCAAGATAGAAAAAGTCCATCAATAATAATTTATCCAGTACAAGCGTTTGATATTGTCTTTCGGGAGAGTCCTATCGGCCCGTCGCCACTCCTCTTGCTTCTTTTCTAAAATACGTCTGGCCGCTTAGGGGTCTTTCTTCAGATCACGCCACATTCATAGATTGAATCGTCGATCAAATAGAGTTGCAGTACTTTCCATACTTCCAGGATTTACAGATAATCCTAACCGGACAAACCTCGCTATTGACTTGCTCTTCCTGATAAATAAAAAAAAAACTGATTTGATAATTTTTTTCTTCGCTTATCATATTAAATCATTCGCAAACACAGAAAAAAGAATGACGGAAAACATCAGGGGTAACCTTGAGCTCGGGTTTAATATGCAGGGAAACCGACTGCGGTCAACCGTTTAAGTCTGGGGTGCAAAATATTCGATCAATTTGGTGACACTGTCCAGCATCCGCCTGGTCTTTTTATGTCTGGTGTTATCCGGCTTAGTGTTATCCCGTACGCGGTATCCTATCCTTACCCTGTGCTTGAACCTAGTCTCCGTTTCTTCCGCCCATTTTCTGAATTAATGCCAGTGGGTTCTTCGCTATCAGTTACCCAGGGCTGGCTTTAGTGAAATCGGGCCCCTAAGTTGTTATACTCCAAACTGTTATATTCTTTGTGAAAATTCAATTTTGACCCATGCTCGGAAAAAGCTTGTGACATGATAAAACAAACGGTGGTGAGAATTTTTCAGCCAGTCTTGGTCAATAATTGGCAAAAGGTCCGGATAATAATGCCAATGCCAAAACTCAAGACTCTTAGATGGCCTGAAACTGGCCAAAGACTTTGGAAATATTGATCATCATCAGCGACCAAGATTGATGAAAGGATAGTGTCTCTAGCCATCACGCAGAGTCTTGGCATGAGCGTTTTTATCCCGAACTTTGACAAATGCTAGCCAGAAACTGTCAGCCTATTGCGAACCAAGTTTGAAACCGTAGGTTGCAAGTAAAGGGCTAATACCGCGTCAATCTGGGGAATGGTGAGACGTAGGGAATCGTGAGACAACGCTGTGATTTGCGCACGTGTCAACGGTGACGGATCGGAACAGCATATATTGTGTTATCTTGGTCAGAGCTCATATTAATAAGGGCAATAATTATGCGTAGCCGTTTGTATCCTTTGCTGTGAGCGTGACTCGAAAATCGAGTTCCCCAGTGTTTCCTCGCGCTCCTGTGTTTGCCCATGTTTTGGTAGTGCTGTTCGAAACCCACTGGAGTAATTGTGCAATTTCTTTTCGTTCAGCTTAAGCCCTTTGACTCACACATTTCATTTTAGACGGAAAGTTTTCTAGTCGTTTACATACCGCAATAATGCAAAACATAGGTCGTGGGGAATCATGAGACACTTTTAGTGGGGAACAATGAGACACTCTATATCAGTGTTTTTTTTTGTTTAGTATCCTTGACTTTTCCCCGTTTTGCAGCCACCATGCCGCATTATTACGCAAAAAAAATAAGCTTGATAAGGCTGCCACTGTTTTCACATTTTTTCAAAAGTCATGTAAATCTCCAGAAAAAAATTATTCGATGAATGGGTATGAGCCAGAAGTTTTGTTTTTACAAATAGTACACGTCAAGGTTTTCAGTATTTGGAAAACAAAAATTTTTCGCAGAGATATTGTGCAAAAATGATGTGTGTCTCAAAATTCCCTACTTTCCCCGACCTGGAAAAAATGAGAATGAGAAAGTGACCCCAATTTTGGCATGTGCACATACTTCGCTTGCGCAACGACATCTAGAAATCGGAAAAGCTGGACAAAAGTCGAAAAAAAAGTTACTTGATAGATTGTTTTGACATTCAAAATAGTTAAAGTGGTACCCCTCGGATTGCTCAAGATCATCAGCAGGGTCAGATATCTTTCATAGTTGGATTATCTCTTTCAATTAGTCGGTTGAAGCCACTGCACGATACGCCCGTCCTGACGAAAAAAAAAATCTTTACTTGTCCAGTGCACGGTCAATTTTGAAAGAATGAAAAAATTTAATAAGCATACTCGACCCTCATAATATATCCGCCATTCTGTTTTTGGCCATTCGAACTCCAGATTCGTAATAATTCACCGCGAAGACCCCCTTGTACCAATAAGGGAATAAATTAAAAATTTATTTAACATACTTGACCACTTTTTTGTATCCGCCATCTTGTTTTTAGAAATTTTGACTTCAGATCCGTAAACAGCGACCCTGAAAACCCCCTTAAACCAATTTGGAGGAAATGAAAGAATTCATTTACCACAATTGTCCGCCATATTGGATCCTCCATTTTGTTTTTGAAATTATAGACACCTGATTAATAATCAGCGACCTCAAAAACCACTGAGGAAGAAAATTCGGCCCATTTCAGTAAGATTTTCTACTGTCGAGCAGCTTTTCCGATTTCTGGACGACTGTGAGCCGTAACGATGAAAGGAATAAGTCGCGTCGTGTTTCTCTCATGCGTCCTAGCACAAGCGCAGTATGTCTAAATGCCAAAGTTGGGATCACTGGATAATAGTTCATTGCGCTAGAAAATTAGTTCAAGAATTTTACACCGACGGCAGTAGCTGGGTAACGATTCTCGACGCGGCGCGTTCTTGAATGTCAAGCATGAAAAGGCGCGGTTAGCGCACAGGTGGGTAACCGTTCGGGATTCTCCTTAGTCGTGTTTTCACTATTTCTAACTAATATCGAGCTGGAGATTTGACGCTAAGGATGAGTGTGAGCATTCGATTATATCAAATGCCCACATCCAAACTTGCGTGTGTAAAACCGACTACGGTCTGAAGTTTTCGTTTTCTACAGTTTTCCACTCCCCTGACCAAATGTTCAGTCAAATACGAGCGTTTTAAATTCAAATTTCTCTGCCGATGGTAGGAGTTTGAGAGATTGGAAAACCCAAAGTGGGTGAAAACCCAAAGGGAGTGGATGTCTAATCTAATCTCCAATCCAAATAACATTTCGAATTATGGGCAAATATACTATGCAGTTATTCGTTCGCCGGGCATTGAAAAAGTGTTCTTACCGAACTACTTCTGTCAACATTAGAGAGGAATCATATGAATGAAAGAAAAGAAATTCTTAACAGAGAAGGTTCACTTTGAACCAAAAATCTGCATTTTTGAATAGAGAATATTGTATTTCGAGAAATGGTTTTATCTATAGGCAGAGAAAAACGTTTTTTTATCATAAAATGTACATTTACAAATAAATCGTTCAATATTCTGAGAGAATTTTTGAATTTTGAGCGGAAAAGTTGCATTCACAACACAAAAAAAATGAATTTTTCACAGGATAAAATGAAAATTCTCATCCGAATTCTAAAATTTGTCCAGCTAAGAATACCAAGTCATTTCCAACAAAATAAATATTGGAAATATGCTTTCATTGTCTATCCAAAAGTAGTTGATATTTTACTACATTAGAGTTGAATTCGGAATCAATAATTCTTAAATTCATCCAACGAATACGAATTCTGGGAGAATTGATTAGTTCTTTAACCAAAAAAGATGAAGATGAACGAAAAATTGAGGAATGTAATTTCGAGCCCGAGAAATTGATTGAAAGTGAATCATACCTCAATTTAAAAAAAAATCAATTCTCAACCAGACAGAGAAATCCTTGAATAAAAGGATGAATCTTTAAATAAACCAATAATAACCTTTAACAAATAAGCGCATCTTTTAACTAAAAATTCGAATCCTCTACCAAAAAAATAACCTTTTAACTGGGAGATGTTTCCCCATAAAACACTTGGATCCCCAATAAGAGCAGATTGAAAATTTTAATGTTTCGTTGTAAGTTAGTTTCTTTTTTTAAATTTGTTCTTCCAATTTGAAAATCAGAATTTTTTTTAATAAGTGAATTCGACCATCCGTTTGGAAAGTCTGAAAATTGATTTGGTTTTTATACTAAAGAGGCAGCACTCGGGAGAATTTTCTCTAAAGTTGAAAACTATTATTTTTCGAGAATTCGTTCTACATCACAATAACTTTATAAACTGGAGTTCTACAATTTTGGCAGAAAAATCATCTTATTGGATTGTAAATTCGTCTTCTTGGATGAAAATTGGGGGCCACATCAAGTCACATGCGGCAAGTCACACCCAGTCCAACTTTTTGACGTAGAAAGTTTTCTCTTAGCTTGAACATGAAGGTTTCACAGTCTTGCCCTTTAATTTGTGTACGCTTATTCCGACATCTTGAATTTTCTTTGCTGTCTCGCGTGATTTTTATTTTATAGCAAAAATGGTGGAAAACAAATTTGTGAAGAATTGTATTCCCCGCGTTTTTTACTTGAACAATTTTGCCGAATTTATGAAATCTATTGCCAACATGGAGCGAAAAATGCGCAAAATTGTGCCATGGGCGCAGTTTTCTCAACTTTCCGGCGATTCGCATGAAAAATGAGTGCCATATTTGAATGGCGAAATTGTGAAACATGAAATTTCCAATAACTTTTGAACCAGAAAAATTAATAAACGGACCATGCATGACGGTCGCGAAAACGCGCTCAATATAGCGCAAGGTTGAAATCTGTTCGCACCGCAGTGGTTCTGAATCCCAAGAAGCTGGCCAAAAATCAGAATCTCGATATTTCACTTTATTTGAGTACCCATATAAGGTTTTTGGGATCGCTGATTTCGAAAATGAAGTCAAAAACCAAAACTTATCTTGGCGGACCCGAAATGTCGGACATTTTTTTGAAAAACGACTTTTCTGGAGATGGGGCAGCTCGGGGCAGTAAGTCAAAACGGTTTGGAAAAGCAGACACTTTTCCGAAATAGAAAAAAAATCTCGACACAGGAACTCGCAGGAAAAAAAAATTCTTCACGTGAACTTGTAAATCTTTTGATTCGATATAGGCTCTAAAATTGTTCCTACTGCACCAAAAATCAAACAGTTCATTCAAGAATGCACCTCTTATGTTTTTTGTGTTCCAACTGCCTTGATTGGGAAAGCAAACATTTGGTTGGAAGATAACTCTTCCGCTGTAATTCATGTTTTTGATTGGAGATTAGTTATCCATTTTTAAAACTCAAATACGTATTTGGATTTGCTCATTCGTCTATAGGATATCAATTGTTTTTTATGAATCTACGAGTGGTTCATGGATAGATGAACTACATTCTCAAAAATAAACCATTTTTTAGTAGAAGATTCAACATTTGTTAAAAATTGGAATATTCTGATAATAAATTCTTCTCGAAGAAGAATAGTCAAATGAGTTCAAACTTCATCTAATTTTTTGGAATATGGAATATTTCGATTGGCATTATTTTTTTCCTTCCATTCAAAATCTGTTTTTTGCTTTCAAAAACTTAATTGCCTTCCTGTTTGTTAAAACCTAAGTCAGAATTTATATTTTATGTTACAGATTAATTATTGGAATTCAATATTGATCTCCTCGATGATGATTTTGATTTCTTAATTGAAAACTCAACCATTCAATTTTTGGTTAGAATTGAACTAAAATTTACGTCTGCATACTCTAAATCTCGTTCATGAATCAATTTGTATTTTCGATAGAATGCTATTGATTCAGGTTTGTTCCAGGCTTATTTCGATCATCTAAAGAAAAATGAAAGGCTCTAGATCGTAGCTTACTTTGGCTAGTGGTCAAGCCGGCCCTGCAGCCGCCTTTTCTGCTCTGTACTTTCATTCTGCAGTATTTTCATTTTTTTTTTGTGGTTTGTTTCCTCATTCGATCTCCCTCTGCCTTAGTACAGATTTGAACTCTTCTACCAAGAAATACAAAGTTCTCTAAACTCACTGCACTCAGTTTATTCCAACTTGAATCGAATGTTCTCTTTTGAGTAAAGAAAATCCGTTTTCCGTTCCCATTGAAAGGGTTACGATCTGTAAAGACAAATAATACTTTTCATCTTGAAAACACGATAAATGTATGCACTTGCCCCTTCGCCTAAATCCAGAAAAATAACCGATTTCAAAGCGAAGCAGGGAGAATAATGGAATTTTTGATGTTCTGTCATGCCTGCTCGTCATTTTTGGATCATTATTCTGAAACAGCCTGTAAAATTTATGTTTGATCCTGATTTAATTCTAAAATTCTCCCCAAGGTAGGAGGGGTTATTAATCATAACTTTAAATTATTAGACAGGCATTCTTATCCGAGATAAATAAATTATTCATCCAAAAAAATGAATTTTTGATAAAGCAGTCAAAGTTAGGTAAGAAGGATGAAAAATTGGTTGGATTTTTCCCTAAGGAGAACATTCTTCCTGAAAGGAGAATTTTAAAGGGAACGTTTCAATTTTCTACAAAAAGATTGGATTTTATTGCGGAACATCATTTTTGATTAAAAATAATATGTCTCAATTGCCAGACTAGCTCAGATGGTAGAGCATGAGACTCCTAATCTCAGGGTCGTGGGTTCGAGCCCCACGTTGGGCGCCAGGGTGATCAGTTGGATGTGAGGGCCAAACATGAGCTTTAGGCCCATTTCGTCTGATTGCAGGCTTGATTTTCGCCTCGCACTCGAGGTATAACTTACTGCGGCTTCGGATCTAAACAACATCGGATTCAACGAGCAACCTTGCTTGAGAGCTCTCACTGTCCAAAATTCCTCTCCTTTCTCATTTCCTATCCTTATTGTAAACTTTGTCTCTTCAAATATTGCTTTTCTTCTTTCAATCAGCTTCTCATCTACCCCTCTTCTTTCCATAGCTTACCATGCCACTCTTCCCTCATTGCATTTTTTTACATTTATTCTTTTCGATTTTTTTTTAGTTAATTTTCAGTCAAAGTTAACTGGTTGGAAATTCATATTTTCAAAAATTCAAACTGTGTTGTTGACAATTTCAATGGTTTAGTTCAAATTCGAATATTTTGGTTGTGAATCCAATTCTTGTGGGAAAGATGAATCATTCTGTTTTCAATTCGAGTTCTTTGGTCGATAGATTTATAATCCAAGTTAAAATCTAAACTATTTTTTTGCAAAAACTTAAAAGTCAAATATTCGAATTTGAGGTCGAAGTTCTAACTCTTTTGGTATACAATCCCAGTGTTTGGTTAGGAATTTAAAAATTTGGTCAACGTTTTCTCTTTTCCGAATGTTCATATATTCGGTAAACTTTTCTTATCCAAATTCAACTACTTGATTGACACCTACAATTGTTTCTCAGAAAAAGAGATTTTCGCGTCTGAAGAATAACTGTTTGTTAGATAGTTAAACTGATTTTTGAAAATTTAATTTTTCTACCTAGAAGGTCCTCTGTTCTGATAGAGAATTCTACTATCTAGTCCAAATTTTTTTCTCTGCATTTCGAGTATATACATTGATTTCAAAATTCAAGTATAAGGGTGCAGAACTCGACTGATTTGCGAATAACAATCAAAGTGTTGTGTTGATAATCCTTTCCCCTATTGAAAATTGATCATTCGTGGTCCAAGATTAACTGTTTTCTAGAAAATTGAATCTTCTGGATTAAAACTCTACTCATCTGTTGAAAATTCCCCTTTTTGTGTAAGAAATATTATTTTTTCAGGGTAGAATGATTTTACATCTTCGACGATTCGAATCGGATTTGATCCCTGTGCTAGAACTAACGGAAATTTTTCCTTGTACTTTGACCGAGAGTTTGGTGGTTCGGAATCCAACCTAAACAATAGGTCTTTTCAAAAGAGACTCTCAACCTCCCATATGAGGGGCTCACAGTCAAGGGACCTATGCTTGAAGGTCACTTGTTGACTTCAAATAAGCTTGGAAAAGAGTTGACAAGTTTCTTGAGAAGAGCGTTAATTTCAGTAGGACTATCGCTCGGTGGTCTTCTAACTAACGACCTCAAAAGGCTTAATCCATTAACCCTAGCCTGGCTAGGAAGATTGCTGGATGGCACAGTAGTTGAGGCTCACTTTGCGTTGCGAAGAGGCCCGCGTCTTCTACTCTGCGTTGCAGTATGCACCTAGCCCGGAAAAGGAGACTACCGGTTTGCATAGCGTTTGAGGATCACTAAGCTCTGCAAAGAGGCACGCGTCTTCCACTGTGCCCAGCCGCAGCCTGACACCGGAGAAGTACGTATTCAGAACGTTGAAAACTACAAATACACTGATACCTGACTCGGTGAAGGTTCCTGGGTTCAGGGTACATGAAAAACCAAACAAAATCTCTTTAGGATGATCTTTTCTTTTTCTCCTATATCTCTCATGAACTGTTAAGAAAACGAACCAATTTTTCGATATTCTGTAAAACCGCTTTCAATCTCGCTCTTATCATTGTTGAGTAAATACCAGATAGCTATAGAGGGTTCACAATCTCAAAGAATTGCTTTATGCTGGGAGTAGTTCCTTGGTTTGAAGTAGATATAAAAGAACAAATGTCGTATACGTGAGGATGGTGAAGATTGCATTCCTACTATTTCTTTTGGGATTTACGATAGCGAGAGCACTCTAATCCGATTTGTCACGATTTTAGTCTAACGAGGGCCACCGGATATACAAGGAGGGCGTTATAAAGTCATCGGCAGTGTTTCGGGTTAAAGGTTAATTACACGCTACCAACCGTAACGCGCCTTGGGCTACGTTAAACTTTGGACATCATTGATTTGTGGCAAACTAGCCCGCGAAGTACACACATTTACCTTCTGACTCTCAACCTCATGCGTATGGATGTGGGTAGGGAAAACCAGTACGATGTTAATATCAGCACAAGATGGATACTAGTACTATTTGCATTACGGAAAAAAGGGACTGATGTAACAAGAAAAAATGCTGTAGTATTTTCATATGAGTAGGAATGTTTCCAACAAGAGTTGGCACAAGATCTTTCCTGGGATATCAAGAAACAAAACTAATCAATTCAAACTGTCAAAATGTTTTTCTCTCTCATTTACACAGTTGTCGTGTTCAACAGTCATGAATAATTTTTGATAGTGCTTGCAGTAGTCGTACTGACAATTTCCAACACTAGTGTAGATGTTATACTACCTCTAAGTTCAATCCGTGGCGAATATGGATCCGAATACCCTCCAGCTATTACTTGGTCTGCAAGTTCGCCAACCCCCTCCTTCAACCCAACACACACATGCACACTCAAGTACGCCAATGCATACAAAACCTGCATCTAGTGCAATATCTCTTGCTAGAACGTTGACTCCTAGCTTTCTGTTCTGATTTCTCCTTCTCTGCAAATTTCGAATGCTGTGGGTCATTAAGGAAATTCCGCAGTCACCGGCTGTAACGAAACTTGAAATGGATTTGTTCCTACAAGGCAACACGGACTCCAAACCACTTTCGGAAACATATTCACTCTCGGCATTTCATGACTACTTGTCTCTAGTTCGCACCCTCAGGGCGCCTGTATATTACATCAAAACTCAATTCTCTCCCCATCCTTATCGCATCTCCTTGAATCAGAAATTCACCTCTTATTTCTTTTCAACTCAGAGAAATAGACTTGTTGTTTGAATAGATGTTTCTTGTTTCGAATTCGTAAATTATTTGTAGGTCAGAAAAATTTTCGAAACAGAGTGTAGAACAGTTAAAGAATTTCGGTTGAATATGGAAAGACACTTCCGCTTCTTGAAGAATATGAGGACATATAGGACGTCTCCGTAATGTGTACATAACTTAGAAGAAGGATATAGCAGAAACCACAGAAACTAAGTCTCAGCGTGTTTTGTAATTAATTTTTATTATTGCGCAGTAATCCGATGCTTGATCTATAAGTCCACAACATTCAGTTCCATCACGCTCAGTTGATAATCGTCTTCGAAGGTATGTCAAAGGATATTGATATTTGCATGAATCATATAAAGGAAAACAGCATCAAAATAAATAAGATTCTGACTTTTCTTCTTCATGAACTAGAATAAATTAAATGCTATTGACCTTTGACACTGCAAATTATTTGCATGCTTTGTTAGAAAGAATACAACTTTTATCTTTCTTCTCCAGTTATTATTGACACAGGCATATCGAGTCTCTCATCTGCCCGCGTTTATACCTTTCAATAATTTTTTTGAATCTAATATAATCTGACGATAACCCAGATTTTATCAATTAAGGAAGCTCTACCCCTTTTCTATTCATTCATCGTTAAATTGGTAATTTTAATGGAAAGTGGGCAGATAAGAGGCTCGATGTATGCCTGTGTCAATAGTAACTGGGGACAGAAGATAAAAGTTGTATTCTTTCTAACAAAGTATGCAAATAATTTGCAGTATCGAACGTCAGCTGCATTACATTATTCCAGTTTATGAAGAAAAATTGTTCAAATATTATTCGATTCATGCTTTTTTCCTTTCTATGATTCATTCAAATATTAATATCCTCTAACTTTCCTCTAAGATAAATTTCATATATCACCACAAATTGCATGAATTCCAACGAATTCAATAAATGCCAACAAATTTAATAAATTCCCACAAATTTCATGAATCAACACAAATTCCATGAATAACCATGCATTTCATAAATTACCACACATCCCATAAATTACCAAATATTTAATAAATTTCATGAGTTACAACAAATTGTATGCATTACCACAAATTTCATAAATTACCATGAATTTTATATACCCTCACAAATTTTATAATAATGATAATAATAATAAATCTTTATTAAGTTGTCAACCAAGAAACAAAATGTACAAAAAAAATATATATATGGTGGATCCAAAAAACAACTCAAAGGCCGAGGTACAGCTCACAGCTGCTTGACAACCTTACAAAAGTAATGAATTACCCCAAATACAATGAATTACCACATTTTTCATAAATTACCATGAATTTCATTAATTAAAACAAATTCCATATGTTACCCCAAATTTCATGAATTCCCACCAATGTTATGAATGACCAGAAATTTCGTAAATAAACACGCAATTCATAAATGGCCGCACATGCCATATATTACCACATGTTTCATAATCTACCATAAATTCCAAGAATTACAACAAAATTCATGCATTACCATAAATTTCAGAAATTCCCACAAATTTTATGAGTTACCACAGTAAAACATACAAAATATTTTTTCCGGCAAGTAAAAGATGTGCAATGCAATTATGTTTTGAAATGTACCTTTAAAAATTGAAAAATTGGAACCTCATTTTCAAGTGGCCAGGGGTCACTACACACTCTAAAAATAATTTTATGGCCCTCCATTGATGATCCGGCAACTCAAATGACAAGCGAGCACAGGTGCGTAAGGGTTGGATTAGACTTGCCATGCGGAAACATTCTGAAAACTATCAATTTCGGACCGACATACAGAATACTTTCGTTTAGCCTCGCGTTTAGCTAAACTCTCGTTTGCTAAAGTTCCATTAACCTGAAAGCTTCCAAGCTCGTTAAGCTGGACTCGAGCGGCCCCCTCTACTCTCAGAAGAGAGCAACTGACGATATCAACCAATTAGACGTCACCTCTAGATACACCCATGCGGAGAGGGACAGTGGTGGGGATTTCTCCCGAATCAAGCTTGACGAATATTCACGTTGCGTAGCAGTTCAGCAAAACGTAACTCTTCTGTATCTAATTAGGCATCATCGGATGCATAGGGATGAGGTTTAAATACACGGATATATTATTTGAACCCTTGCGATAAGTAGTAAATTTTTTGGTTGTGGCGAAGACTGCGTTTTATTTAAATAAGCAAATAAAAAATGCGTTTCCGTCATTCGGAACATTTTTTTGTTAATCTTAGTGGTCGTTGTCGATCGTTTCTCTCACATTTGGCCAATAACCACTGGCCAGGATTCTACCTTGAACTGATAATTCTTCATCTTACGCACTTGGATGCAATTAAGTCTTTAGGGGATGAGGCAAAAACGAGGGTACCTAACATCTTAAATAGGAGCATGCTTCTCTCATCAATTTGCCTGATTCCCTCACAACAGTGAATTCGTAACAGGTGATATGTACCAAATTAGCCCTTCGAAGGATATTGATGATGAATTTCTTTAATAAATCAGGCTAAAGCATCAAGTTAGCCTTAGTATAACAGGTTTGAGTGAAGCCTCCACATTTTCACTTACCCCACCGATGACGTTCTTGCATTATGAAAAATACGTTTTTGTGTTGTGAAGGAAGATATAAATGTAGAGTTCCTAGCCAGGAGAATTAAACTTTGGAAACTTGGGAATTCTATCATGTTTATTAAATGAACCTAGGAACGTGTCTCGTCCAGTCCCTCCTATTCCTTATATCTCTAGACGTCTCATTTCCTTCAACGAACACCCTCTCTTTTTTTTTCTTGTTTGTACGTTCCTCTTAACAAGAGCTTTCTGCACTTTCCCCAGAAAATACCAGAGCACAGGTGCTTCTTCTCGAAAGCTCTTTTTCTCAGCACTTCGTCGCTAGGGCCTTCCTCCATTTTTCCAATTTCTGGAATTGAGCCGTCGTGTTTGCTATGCGGTGAGAGTTTTAATCAAGGAAACAGTATTCGCGGGGCTCTCGTAAAACTTCGTGAAACAGGCTTCCTTTGGACCAAACTTGAGTACATTGCTCATGAAGAAATATGATTAACCTGGAAACATATAGATTTATAATTAACAGTGGGTCTTCTTATGATACAGTTTAGTATGCACCAAATGAAATATCTTTCTAAAATATGATAAGATCTTGCTGCCGCTGTGGTTCAAATTATTCTGGGGAGGCTCTTCATGGTCTCCCACAAGAGCCTTTAGACTCTTCCTGAAGTCTCTTCGGAACATTTTTTGAGGACCTCCAGAGATTACTTCGAGCCCTTCCAGAGCAGTCAACGTGGAACTTGGAAGCCCCCGTGAGGATATGCAGATCCCCCTGTGGAGAATTCCGGAACTTCTCACAAAGAATTGTGGTATATTCCACCAAGCCTAAGAGCCTCTCAACGAAACCTTTTAGAGCCTCCTACAAAGCATTCTGCAAGGCTTTCTGGAAAAAATTGTAGAGAAGGATTTCTGAAAAAAGATTCTAGAACATGTCTCAAAGGATTTCACAACCTCCTGTGAGTCCCCTCGAACCTACCTGCATAGGCTTCGTAAGTATTCTACGAGAACCTTCAGGGCCTTCCAAAAACCACACTGCAGCCTTCCGCAGATCCCCTCTTGATCTGTGTGCGAAGGTTTCCAGAATATCTCGCCAAGAATCGCAGAACCTCTTACGATTCCTTCCAGAGCCTTCCAGGCAGACTTCAAGAGATTCTCGTAAGGCGCTCTGTAGCCTCTTACGAGGCCCTTCAGAGACTCTCCCAAGGCCCTTGAGAGCTTCATATTAGACCCTGTCGCGAGACTCTTTCGACCCTCCACGAAAGTTTTCACACCATCCTCCTTGATGATGAAACACTTTAAACCTTCTCCGGGATTCCTTCATAGCCTTTTTCAAATGCTTCGGAGATTCCCACACGAGCCTTAAGACTCTTTCTCTAGACTCTTAAGAACCTCTCAAAAAGCCTTGCAAAGCTTTTTGTGTGGCTCCTCGGGGAATTCCATGATGCTCTTCGGGATCTTATACAGATCCTTAAAAGCCTCCCGCAATGCACATTCAGAACCTTTTGCAAGGCTGTCTAGAGACTCCTATAAATTAAAATCAAATGTATTTAGGAGAATATAAACTTGTGTCATGTGTAGTGAGAGGAAAGATTATTAATGTGCGAAATATTAAAGCATACATTCAAATTGCTCCTATGAAGCAAAAATAGAATAATTTCTGAGGGAGGCTCCTTTCCTATATGCGCGACAATCACAATTCGATTTTCAATATCTTGAATTAGTTGTAGTGACGTATCAACAATAATATATTTACGGGGTGTCCTTATCTCTTTTTTTTGTGAATTCGACTGCTTTGTTTGCACCTCATCTTTTTGAAGAGATTCACTTGAAGTATCAGCACTGATGCCAGCAACGACACAACATGGTTTTAAGTTACGAAATTTTGAAGTTGACCTTCCTTTCTTTTTGTTTTACATGGGCCTTAGATTCAATATACCTGCGATACGTGGTCAAATGATCATTGGTAAAATCCAATCCGAAGTCAGATAATGTTAAAACATTGCGTTGGACGAGAAACAAGAAACCTGCCAAAACTCAAGGATTTCGAAAACCTTTTAATTGACGAAAATGCCGATAGCTATTTTCCAATGTGAAATGCACTGATACATCTGAATAATATTGATATTCTCAGTTTGAAGATTTCTTGAAGTCCTGATGATTTTTCTAATGAAAATAAATTTTATTGTCCGTCTTTTATAAGTATCTTTTTCTCTTGCTGGAATTCTTATATTATCAAAATGAAAATAATGGTGAAAATTCCAAAATGTTGTAACAAATCAATTTCCGATCTTTTCTTTGTCTTTTTTATTGTACACAAAATTATCCAAACTGCGATGATGTTTGAAATAAACTTTTATGGTAAATTTTGTTAAGGAACTTCTAAATCCTCCAGAGGGACCTTGAACATCAGGCAAGGTTACTATCAAATCTGATTTATTGTATTTCTCTAACCATTTTTTTCTTCTTATTTTCTTTTAATGTGCTAAAACAATAACTAAACTAGCGACGAAAATTGTGATTTAAATACCGGCCAGACCGAGGAGGTTTTGCGTTTCAATTTGCGATTAACTTTCCTGGAGGTGTTTTAACAATCAACAGGTCCAAGAAATTCCAGCTGTTATTCTCTTATATTTCAGGAGTGAATCGGATAGATTCCTCAATGCTGTTAAATGTATTTACCAAATCTTGAATTTGATTGTTTGGAACAATAAAAAATATATCATCTACGTAACGTTTAGAAGCATAGTTCCAAAATTTAAAATTATTTAGTGCTCTTTTCTCAACATCCTCCAAAACTAAATTTGAAACGATAGGAAAAAAAAGACCTCATCGGACAGCCTGACAATTTTTTATGAAATTTTAGTCAAATGCGGAAACAGTATCATTGCAAACTGTTCTGGCTGTTGTTATAAACTCATTTTTGGATTTTCCAGTTAAATTTCTGTGAATACTTAATTTTTTCTTCAATGCATTCTAAAGCTTTATCTAGAGGAATATTATCGAACATAGAGATGCCATCCAGAGAAACCAATGCGTATATTTTTCCAGAAACAGGTTTAGAAGTGTTTAAGAGAAATTTTGCTAAGTTGTCCGTAGTCCATAGTCCATTGTCTATAGTCCATAGTCCATAGTCCCTTGTCCACTGTCCACAGTACATCGTCCATAGTCCATTGTCGATAGTCTCATTGCAATTCGGCCTATCTTCTGCAACAGTTATACTGCCTTTATCGGCTTTTGAAAGGAGCAAACTCTCATGTTCTTTTTGGAAATTTTTGACAGTTTCAAATTTCTGGGCATTATTTTTTAACTTATTATTTCTGAAATGGTTTCAGATTAGTTCAGGTACTTTTATCCTAATTTCTAGTTTTTGATGATAATCTTTCAAGTCTTTGATACAGTTTTGAATATTTGCAACTAAATCGTTAATTGGAATTTCATCTGAGTTAATTGGAACACCAAACTTCTTTCCAAAAGCTTAGGTTTCTCCTGTCTCATCCGGGATTTCGACATTTAATACGTTTTCAAAAAACCTCTTCAATCTAAAATCTTTATTTGTTTGATGAATTACTAATTTCGTGATTTTTGAGTAATTGAAATTATTAATGCATTATTGTTTCATTCAGTATCGTCCGTGTTTCATTGTTCGTCTTAGTTCAACCTAAGTGATACGTTATGCTTACGAAGCAGCAGTGTTTCTTTTTGACGATGTACTTAGATAGATAAACGTTTATTCTCCAGCCTGTTGGCCTTGAAAAATTGACTTGCTTACACCACCATGTTTTACAATTTTTTTTTTTTTTACATAAAATTTTTAACTCTACCATCCGTCCATCCTTTATACATTATCATACATCCATACCTTATTACTATGACCGCTCGCTCGCTCGCTATGCCTTCCTCGCTTCGCCTCGCACGCATTTTACTACGTTTCGCCAGCCTCGCATTGCCAAACTCTGCCTCCGCGGTTCCTACCAATCTCTTATCTCCTATGCCTTATTTGGTATTCCTTATCTACTATTTACATTACTTACATCTTTCTTACACATAGTTCTTTTCTTTTTTACATAACTATCTTCATTCCTTCTCCTCCTTTCTTCTCTTCTCCTCTATCTTGCCCAACACCCCCTTTGCCCATGCAATCGCCCTTTTCTTCCCTTTCTCATGCAGTATTATTTCCATGCTAATTCCACTCCTCACAAACTCCTCGCATTCTTCCAACCAGTGTTCTACCTTTGCATATCCCTTGCCACACAACTCGCACATACTCTTCTCCTGCGGAAGCCAGAACCTGTTAGCGCCCTCCATGCTTCCACATCTCATTCTCGCTATTACTTCCTGGCTTCCTTTCTCTCCTTTCCCACACAAAAACTGCGCCCTCTCCATTGGCATAACCCACCCAATTTTCTCATGATACCTTGACTCTCTTATCCTCTCCTCGCCCTCTGCCTTCTCTCTCTCCATGCCGTTCCTCTTAACCATCTCATACACCTTTCTTTCCTCCTCGTGACTTTTTCTCACTTCATCCTCATGCAAACCATTTTTTCGAAATTATCTTCCCCTCTCATCCTCCATCTTTCCCTCCCCTCTCCTGTTCTCCTTCTCCCACCAACGCTTCCTCACCAGCCCACTTCCCCCTTCTTCCACAAATTTCTCCTCATACTTACACGTCCGGCTACCCGTTACCCGGCTATACGTTATGCTTACGAAGCAGCAGTGTTTCTTTCCGACGATGTACTTTTTTTCTGCTCTTTTGAGACCTCTCTGATCCTCATGAGGTTCACAATTTTCGAACATTTTGAAAATAACCTCACTTTTTAAAAACGCAATGTTTTAACATTATTTGGCTTCTGATTGGATTTCAGCAATGGTCATTTGACTACGTATAACAGGTAAATAGAATTTATGGCCCATATTCTTTTTGTTTTATGTGAGGAAAAAATTTTTAATCTTCACTTTAGTAGATTTCTATTCTGAAGAAGACCCAAAGCGAGTGCCGAAACCTCGCAAACGTATATTTTTCGTTTTTTCATTTATCATACGCTGAATAATATACCAAGAATAACTTGTCCGGAAACAGTTGGAACATAAATCCATTGTGATAATCCGCACCAATTACTCTAATGAATAAGAAGCGACAAAATCAATCATCCTTCTTATAGAGACACTGTAACTTGACCTTATTTTGCAAGTATAATTTGATATATGGTAGCGTGATTCCCAGACCAGTGAGACAGGTCATATTCATTAGTAGTTCGAGGTTCAGAATTTTGTATCAGCATTGATTCACGAGCAGACAGTATCTTTGTAGAAACGCTGTTCTTCTTTCGCACGATTTCATGGATATGATAACCAAAAACTTAACAAAGAAAAAAATTATCTTTAAAATAACTTGTTTAAAAAGCGGTTGAACCATTATACAATGATTTGCAGTAATTCATAAGATGAACATTAAAAAACAGCATCGAAGAAATCGTCTTATATAAGCACTAGGGTGGTTCAAAAATGCATTAGAAAATTTTTCTTACGAATTCTTAGTCTTAATGTAACACGTGTTTCTCATAGCAAAAAAAGACGTTTTTGTACATTTTATTCTTGATTCTCAATATTAGGTGAATCTAGTTCAAAATTCACCATTTCTTTTCACAATCAGTTACAGAATACGAATAAAATATTACTTCTCTAATATCACCCCCATAAGTCTGTTTTATTGGGTCCCAAAAAACCCCCAAAATTAAAAAAAAACAGGTTTTTGAAGTTTTTGGTGCTAATTACGACTGTTTGCAGGTTTTATTACGCAGATTGTTTGAAATACATGAAATACTACTTCATACTGATAATTAGTTGTTCATTACGATTTTTCAAACAATTCATTATTGTTCTAAGCACATTTTTCTTAGAAAAGGGCTGGAAAGTCAAGGTTTTTTCTGAATTTTTCAACTTTTCTACAACGTTCCAGGTACAGCGAGGTAATAATCAATTAAAATTTCAAAAAATAAAATAAATATAAAATAAATATATAAAATAAAAATAAATGTTTAAACCATTTATTATCATTGCTTATAATATTTTATTTCCCTAATGATAGAAATTTGCGATTTTTCTGGAATTTTAATCTTTTTGCACATTTTCCACTTGAAGTGAGTCAACATTTAATTTGATACAACAAAAGCAATTGTTTAAACAAATTATTTTTGTTTATGGCTATCTCTTCTTGGATTAGTGCTAAAAATTTGCGGTTTTTTCTGAAATGTTGAATTTTGCTTCACCTTTTTGTTGTGAACAAATAATAGAAAACATTAGAGAGAATCATATTTTAAGTAGCATTGGATTGTTCTAAGTGAATTTTTTTTCTGTTAACAAATTAAAAAAAAAACTAATTAAAATAAGAAGATTGATTTCATCCAGCGAAATTCGAATTTGGAATTCTTCACTGAAATTATGGATCTTTAACGCAAAAATTGAATTTTTAAGAAAGTAGTTCAACTTTCAACGAAAGAAATGAATTGCTCCTTGAAAGTATAAATTTTCAATCAGAAATACGATAATTGATAGTAAAAAAAAAATTAATAAAAAACGATCTAATTTAACCAACAATAATTAAATATATTCAATCTGATTCAATCTAATTGAATTCCATTCAATTTCCATTGATTGCAAAGTTTCACATTTCAGAATAAGCACAACTTTCTAGTACTTATCTAAGAGAAAATTGTAAGAAACAATAATAAATTTGTTCAAATAAGCATGTTCGTTAACTCGTATTAATTATTACCTCACTAATTAAAAAGTGGAGAAAAGCTTAGGAGTTTAGAAAAAACCGCCCTTTCCAGCACTAATCTAAGAGAAGGAAGCTTTGAAAAGAAATAATTTGTTTAAACAATTATTTCCGTTGAATCAAATTGAATATCAACTCACTAAAAGTAGAAAATGTGCAAAAAGTTAGAAATTTCAGAAAACACTGCAAGTTTCTATCATTAGGCAAATAAAATATTAGAAGCAATGGTAATAAATGGTTTAAACATTTACTTTTTTACCACGAATTAATTATTACTTTCATGTAACTCAAAAGTGAGAAAAAATTAAAAATTTCAGGAAAAAACTGCAACTGTGTAGCATTAATTTATAATAAGATAGCTGTTAACATTTATAAGATTTTTAAACAATAATTTTCTAAAAATTATATTATATAATCACTTACTTAAATTAATAACGAATCGTTCAAACGATTGGTTTTGTTAACTCTAATTGATTATTACCTCGCTTTAACTGGAACGTAGAAAATAAGTTGAAAAAAAGCCCGCTGCGCGGGCACATTCTCATCGCGCGCGGCTCGCTTAGCTCGCAAGTTTGAGCGCGCCTAGGGCGCGCGTCT
>WSXT02083257.1:0-11939 GCA_011762715.2 Neuroterus valhalla
CAACCTCAAATTAGCCTAAAAAACACCTTTTTGTCAAGGTACATTTTTAAAAGTGAAATTTTGTAAACTAGTGTTATAAATAAAGTTACAAAGTATTGAATGAATAAATTTTTACCTCTATTCCAAATAACGTAGTATCGTATTTCGCCATCGCAATATCTCAACAAGATAAAGTTTACATGTGTCCTTACAAGATATTTTTGTCTGTAGAGTAAAAATCTTTACGCGTGTTGATTCCAAAGTTTTTATTGATGAATACTCAACGAACCTGAATTTTTATCTTTATAACATAGACTCAATCCACGTTTGTGCCTGCGTTTTCCCTCAAGATACGATACTTTATTATCTTCAAAATGAAGTAAGGATTTGATTTATTTAGGCCATTGTTAGTCCTTCTATGTTTTCAATTAAATTCCTGAATTGTTCTGTCACTGTTCAATCTGTTCTGTTTTTTCTACATAAAATACTTAACTCTAACATCCGACCACCCTTTATACACTATCATCCATCTATACCTTATTACTATGACCGCTCGCTCGCTCGCTATGCCTTCCTCGCTTCGCCTTGCACGCATTTTCCTACGTTTCGCTAGCTTCGCATTGCCAAACTCTGCCTCTACCGATTTCTTATCGTCTATGCCTTATTTGGTATTCCTTATCTACTATTTAAATTATTCACATCTTTCTTACACATAGTTTTCTTCCTTTTTACACAACTATCTTTATTCCTTCTCCTCCTTCCTTCTCTTTTCCTCCATCTTGCCGAACACCCCCTTCGCCCATGCAGTCGCTCTTTTCTCCCCTTCTTCATGCAGTTTCATTTCCATGCTAATTTTACTCCTCTCCAACTCCTCGCATTCTTTCAACCAGTGTTTTACCTTTGCATACCCCTTTCCACACAACTCGCACCTACTCTTCTACTATGGAAGCCAGAACCTGTTAGCGCCCTCCATGCTTCCACATCTCATCCTCGCTATTATTTCCTGGCTTATTTCCTCTTCATTATCACACAAATACTGCGCTCTCTCCATTAGCATAACCCACCCATATTTCTCAGTAAACCTTGACTCTCTTATTTCCTTCTCCCCTTCTGCCTTCTCTCTCCCCATGCAGTTCCTTTTAACCAACTCATACAGCTTCCTTTCCTCCTCGTGACTTCTCACTTCATCCTCATGCCTCTCCTGTTCTCCTTTTCCCACCAACCGCCCTTTACCAGCCTACTTCCCCCTCCTTCCATAAATTTCTCCTCGTACTTACAAGCCCGGCTACTCGTCAAAATCCAATAACTCGTTCTCCCTGTCTCTTTCTTATAATACAACTAGGTGTACTTTTATCCACTCCCAGTATCCATCTGATATACCTTTCCTAGTACTTATAAATTGCAAGAGTGTCATGACTCAAATTGCTCGATATGATTGTTTGATTTAAAATATACTAGCATACAACAATACTAATCGTAAGAACGATACAATAGGGGCATTACGATGATATAGAGGCATGACCACAAAATTTTAGGCCCACTTTGTTATCAATATTTTCCCTCATTTTTAAGGGTAACTATTTTTTCAACCGCATACAACCATTCAAAGGTCGTACAAATTCCATCAAAACTTAACCACACACAATATTCTCAATCGCTATTAGAAGATCTTAGAATCATCGAAATGGACAATATCCATGAGAAGCTCGAAAATGTTACCCCCTCCCCTTTAGTAAATATAATTCAAAATGAGAAAAGTTTTTGCCCAATAGCACAATAACATAACAGTTGGCTCAAGTCAAACTCAAATCGGAAGACCTTGTCGTGTTGAGTGGGCACACTTGAGGAATAAAGCCCCAAATACCTATTTGGTTCGGTTTCTTGGAATCAAGTCTACAAACTTAGACGAAGCCAGCGAACGCGTCCTCAGGTTGCAGACAGAGGGTCCTTGTGCTGAGAGTTTCTGCTAAGTACGGTCATAAAGCTTGCAGGCAGTCGTGAACAATTGTCTAGATCGTGCTATTCGTGCTGAAGGCTGCGTTGCACCAGGGAGTGGAGTCGTCAATGGTGTGTCAAAGATACCACGTCACCCCCTTCAGTACAGGCTCCTAGAGCGGATGTTACCTCCGCATGCGGAACTTCAGGGAGGTGACAATCCCTTCCCTTGCTACTCGTAAGGACAACTATGGAAACTCAAAACTCAAATCCAGTTATAAATGCGGGTAAAATGATTGAATAGGCAGAGCAACCGACAGTGCTTCGGCAAGTATTGCATGGATCTATTTGATAATGACCTGCTTAGTTGATATGATGCAAGTACTGTTCCTGATCGCAGAAGTTGCATGCCGTGCCAGCACATTCTGTGGTGCCAGAAACACCATGAGCATCCCTCAAGGGACGATGGCGATTTTAGGACCATGAGAAACATTCCGGTTCCTCCCAAGCCCCATAATCTGGCTAAGATGGATGCTACCCTTCGTGAGGATCTCTCGAAGGATTCCAACCTATCGATCATGATTTGTTTGATCTATGATGCAGCGAGAGCTTGAGCTGATTGAAATCGGAATTCCAAACCAAACATTGATGTAAAGACTAGAAAGCGCTTGCATCAACTGAATAAGAATATTGGCTGAGCAAGACAAAAGGCGTCCTGTATGCAGTGTGTGATGGACTATAGAAAATCCGGTGAATCTTTTAGGGCAAAGGTCCGCAAGTTTGCTCATAAAGTGAGGATCAATCATGAAACGTTAAAAATGCCAAAGCTGATAGATATCAAGCAGCACCTTGTTGACAAAATACAAGTTCTATCTGACGCAAGGAGGAGAATCAGAAAGTGAGAGTGATGGGCCAGGGAACATAAAAAGCTCTTCGTTGACCCATCGTGCCTCTAAGCGATCCCCCTGTTTTTGTGAACAATCCACCAAAGTCCGAAAAATCGGAAAATTTTGGAGAGAGATTAACGGACTGAAACATCGATTGAATGGAGGCACAAAGAACATCAGACGTTTCAAGGAGATGTGTGACGATCTAATAACATCCGAGGAAGAATGCTTACTAGTCACTGCTGGGGAGGCAGAGAAAGCATCAAGTGTTAGGAAGAACTTCCCTGCTGCTGGTCCTAATTCCATAATGAACTTTTGCTGTGAAAAGTTGACTCCTGCACACCGAAGTCCAGCCAAAACCTTTAACTCATATTTAAAGTCGGAGGTCCCTATTCAGCAAAGGCTAGTGTTAAGACGAACTGTACTCCTTTTGGAGGGAGGTGAATTATCCGGAATGACTGGATTGTTCGGAGAATTGGACTTTTATAGATTGAGATCTACGAACAACGAGGACCAAATAGAGGCGCAGAAGCCTGTCGAGAAAGCCTGCTGATTGGCAGGAGTGTCTGCAAAGACGCTGAAAGCCACAAGCGCAATCTGTCGATGGCCTGTTTTGATTACCAGAAAGCTTTTAATTCAACTTCTTTTCGACTCGTCATCTGTTTGGCGGAAAGCTTGAAGGTTGATTCAGATATGGTCGGATGCATGGGAAGATTATTGCACTTTCGAAAGTGAAGATTCACTATTGCGACTGGAAAACATCGTGTGACAAGCAATAGCGTCCGTTTCCAGAGAGCTGTCTTCCAGGGTGACGCAATGAGACCTTTCCTCTTCTGCATCACACTGTTGCTACTATCTCTCGCACTCCGCAATATTCGAAAGAACCCCGTTGGCGGAACTTCTGTTCGTGAATAGAAGGTCACACATATATTTTTTTGGGTGACTTGAAGATCTATGCTCTTGGAAAAGAACATCTCGTAGATGCTTTTGGTGTCGTCGAGGGGTACACACGAGAAACCAGCATTGACTTTGGATTAGACAACTTTGCCGAGCTTAATCTGGAACTTGGACTAGAAGCAGGTATAAATGGGAACACTGAGCTTGTAAACGGAAGTTCTATCAGATATCTCAGCGTTGGAGAGACCTACCAATACCTGACTGTACCTGGAAGCTGCATCCCGGATACAAAATCGGTAGTGGAGGTGTTCCAAAGCAGATACAAACACCCTCACCGATGAATTTGGTCGTCTAACCAGTGGTCGTTGAACAACATATCTACGACTAACGAGCTTGCCATCCTTGTTATACTTTTTTTGTTTGGAGTAATTTCATGGACAAAGAAGAAAATTAAGGCCCTTGATATCGATTCGCGCAAGATAATGTTTATGAAAAGAAGCTAGCATATCAAGCCGTCCATTCTGCGCTTACACATTACACGCCGTAAAGGTGGATGCGGACTCCTCAATCTTCAATACCTCCACAACTGAATTATCGTAAGTTTTCCTTATATCATGACGATCTGTAGCGATCCTCTCCTGATGGATGTGAAGAATCACGAAACGAGTTCCTAAATTTCACGACAATAGTCCCTATCGAACACACAAGAACCGACATCGTGCTTTTTGTCAAACGGGACCGAACAATGTTCATGATTGAATTTTTGGCCTTGGCCGCCTACGATATCAGAGGCAAGGAAATCGAAAAGAAGGAGTAGTTCAGAGATCTCAGAGAACACCTGCAGCGGCATCATCAAGGATGTTCGGCGAAAATAATTGTTTTCATCATTGGTGATCTTGAAGGTGCGATGCCTTCGGAACTATGCCGCTGCACTTGCTGGATGCATGCAGAGAGCAGTCATACTTGGGTTGCTTTTCGCCCCTAAGAAACACGAGTGTTTAGTAGCCTCCACATTGTAATTTTGTTCTGCATCTGGTCACTCATCTTACGGTCGTGAGACGTGGCCATAAGTATATATACCGCGGTTTTACTGGAAGCTTGTGCCATTTTCCTGAAGGAGAGCTGCTCCCAGAAGGACTCTGCGGTGGTTGTTCAACCAATGATTGATATATGTAGAAGTATCGCTCCATGCGTCAGAAACAGTTTGTACTGAGAAAGACCGCAAAGAAAATTCAGCGCTGAAGCACGCAAGACCTTATCTTCCAACAAAAGACTCTTCTTGAAACCATATGGAACAGACTAATAAGGGTTAAATTATTGAAGGTTTTGCTGATCCATACACTAGGAGTATTTGTTAACAAAATGAGTGACAAGTTACTCGATGCCATGAATATTTCGTTTCCTGGAGAAAATTCAGAAAACACCTTTTTCTCAATGGGGAACACGTGTTCATCCTAATGGAGGTTTCTTCTCAGATCATGTTAGGGTCCAGGTGTTCAGGATAGTCGGAAACCAATTACTCCGAATAATTATAATATACAATATACAATGTCAGACGTGAATAGGCTAACGGAGGCAGACATAGTATTGATTAGTAATGGTTCAACCCTCTAGGGTAGTAACACGTGTACATTGCATTGATTACCCTTACTTTCAACTGCGCAATAGATAGCATTATCTATTTTCATGTAGAAAAATTCTAGTGTTGAGAGCATGAAATTTTTTTGGAAAGAATTCGAAATGCATTTTTTAAACACCTTTTTAGGAACAAAAATTATAATTTTACTCCTAATAAAGTGGGCCAAGTTCATAAAGTTACCTTGTCCTTAATTTGGCTAAACAAATAGATTCTTAACCATATCTCCAAGTCTCTGTTGATTGAAATTATGCTATCATTGAAAACAGAACTCGAAGTCCTCTTTGGAAACCAGGGGCATGCCTGAATTTGTCTTACCAATATCTCCTGATCTTTCCCCACTTAGAGAAACAAAATTCATGACAAATATAATTGCATTGCTCCTAATATATCATAATTTATTCATTTATTATAATAGACAACTATGAATTCTGAAATCTTGAAGAGAATGTAATCGTTCGAAAAGTTTTCTTCCATAAAAGCTAAACAAGGACTTCAAGATATCGCTGAGACGATTATATTCAAAATTTTTTGTCTACCAAAATTGTAATGTCACCTGAAGATTTCGCAGAAGAAATGCAAATCTATATATGGAAGGCAATATCTTTGAACATCGTTACTTGATACGATTACAATTCTTTTGCTCGTGTGAAGCTTTTCTATCTCTGATTTTAATTGTGTACTAATCTGTTTAATGAAATATCATGTGCTTATGAACAAATGTGAATGATTGCTAGATCCTAAAATGAAAGTGACACGTCATTTTTTACTCTTTTCGAATAATTAGGTTTGGGAGCTGCTACTGATTCTACTCATCCTCCTTCACCTAGCCCTATTCCGATTGTTCTGATGAAAGGATACCGAACGTTCAAATATGGTAAGAACTTTATGAAAAAGGATATTATCCTTGGCAAGGTCGTCGCGGACAAATGTGTATATCCGAATATTTTTAAACAACATTATGTTTTGTTGAACAAAGACGGCCGTACATTACATGCCTTAGTTGGCAGGGAGAAATTTCATGAACTGGTAAACACTGGGAATCCAGAAAACAAGGAGTACAGAATTTGTTTCCACTAAAGAATTGTTGAGCATGTGAAGCACACATAATCCGTATGATTGTATGTAGGTACTAAAAATACACATTTCATCATGATCCTTCTCAAGCCATTTATTATGTTTCCCATTCAAAATCTTTTTACCGTGAAAAACACTATCATTATGTAAAATAATTTCGACACGAATGTCAGCCGAATACAAGGGTCCGATCAAAGGCGTTGAATCATTGAGCAAAAAATGCACACAAAAAAACTGGTGACGAACACTAGGAACGCGCTATGCGAAACCATCTTACGATTCAAAAATTCCTGTACAGTTTGAAGTCTCTGAATACAAATTCAGGGTTGTCTTGAGACGATCAGGCAGCATTTTGTTTCCAATTTGACGTCAAATGACGTGAAATACGTAAAATGGTTCCGAAAAAATTGTAGCTTTCCAACTGACCTACGAATTGCCCCCGAACCGCTTTTTGATACTACTTATTGTTCCAATTTTACCCTATAAAAATATATGAAAGAATCAACAAATAAAATTTCGTTTGAGACAACTCAAAGTATGCACAAATTTCAAATAGCTCTCCATCAGACTTACAAGTTGTCTTCTAACAATTTTTTGGTGTTACCAATGGTTTTCATTCTTACTTTTTAAATTTTTGTGACAAGAAAAAAGAAGAAATCATGACCTAACACTTCTTGAACAATTGATTGCTTCTTGAGATACAGCAAGATGGCCTTCCAATCAATTTTCGAAAGGAAGCATGGTTTTGGTTTTACCCATTAAATCATAAATTTTAGAAAAAACAATTAAGAGAGCAACTTCAGTGCAAGATAGGTATAGGCCTTTAAAGGCGAGAGAAAAATCAGGTGTGTATTGTAATTAAACTTATGAAACTTGTAGTTATATAAGCGGGAAGGGGTACAAAACAAAATAGCTATAATATGTTCTGCGAAAATTCGTCAAAAAGATAAAGCCTAGTATATTTCAAAACTTCTTGGTTTTTTTTAATTTCTTGGAACATTTCAAAGTCCTCGACAATTTTTTGGAATTTTTCTCAACCCCCTTGAATCTCATGAATTCTTTGGAATCTCCTCAGATGATCTTTATGTGTTTGAGTTTCTTCGAAATCTCCTAAAAGACATGAAATTTTATTTAAATGGCTTTTTTTTGGTTGCGTCTATTTCCGAGTCTCAACAATTATCTGAGTACCCAATGACAAATTTTTTATCTCTGAACCCGTGGGAAGTAATTCCCTTTTCTCTATAGATTGGATGATTGAATGTGCGTTTATCACTTCCAAAATTTGGTTAACCATCTTTCTTCAGTGGTAATGGTACATAAACATTTCCTCATATCATTTTAAACAAGATTTTGTACTTTGTCTTTTGGTAGAAACAGGGATGTCACGTATACATAATAAGTTGAATAGGGCGCACTTCGATATCATGATAGAGTTAGGTTGAGAAGCCTTGCTCGTCAAGTTTATTTTCGTCTGCGCGGTCATCTTTGATGACCAAGACGCCGACAAAATAAATACCAAGACCGATGCCGTAAACGATAGATTTATATTACAAATTCTGAGAATATGTCAGAACAGTGTAAAGGGGTGCAGGGTAAATCCTCCTCAAAAATCATGTTGATCGAGGGTATCCTTTTATGAGTAGTAATCTTGGAGGTCTGAAGTCTGATGGATGAACCCGGATGTATTAAATCTTATTCTGTCTGCATCCTGCGTTTCCCCTACGAGGAGATTTTGTAGGCGTCTTTGACCATCTTTTCTGGTCCTTCAATTCCTCAGTATGTCTGATGTAGGTTTGCTTCCTCCTGGATTAGAGAGCATGATTGCCTAAGCTGCTTGTGTCGTTCTTCGTCTCAGTGGCTACCTGATGCAAACACGTGGGATGACAAACTAGGGATCGTAAGGTGATAGGATACAATCTATTCTAATTTTACTATGAACTTGTAGAAAACTTTATATTCTCTGATGCAAACGAGTTGATGACGAATGCGCAATGCGAAATAGTGTAGCAGCGAAAAATACGAATTTTCAACAAGAAACATTACATCTACTAAATAAAATGCAGGGGTTATTTGAAAGGGCAAATATAATTTACTCACCCTCGTGTTATGATGCAGATTTTCCGATTAGAGATCCTTAATAAGGAGATCGAGATCATTATGTGTTTCCTATCAAGTCTTCGAGTCGACTGACCCCTTGAAGGAAGGGCCCTCTTGGTAACGTTATTTGAGGCCGCTGGCCATTTCACGGGAAAAACCTAAAGAAATTCCTACGTTAATGTCTACAGATTGACTAGTTGAATATTGTTCAAAGGATTCAAATTCATTGCGAAAAGGAAGAATTTACAAGAAAATTTCCAAGTGTAACTGCGAAAAATACAAATTTGAAAAAAACAATAATCCAATAAATAAAATTCAGGGGAATTCCAAAATGGCAAATATAATTTACTCATCCTCATTTAATGATGTAGATTTGCTGACTCGAGATCCTCTTACACTGAGATTATCAATATTTACACAGAAAATATTGGACATATAATATTACAAATATCAGACTTACTTTCTACAATGTATTGCTGTATCACTGGTACGAAATGTCCCCGCTTATCTAATAAAAATCACTCTAATCATTTTGTAAACTCATGGGATCCTACACGTTTCTTTGGAACCCTATAAAATCCTTCAGAATGAATTCAAATAAAAACTAACTAAAATTTGTTCAAACCTGCTCCAATCACTTTGCATCATGATAGTTTCCTTGCAATCTTTTTGAATATTCTGCAATCTCTATGAATCTTTCGAAACCCCTTGAAATATTTGATAATACTTGTTCGATCCTTACGAAATTCTAAACTGTTGTCGCCTGCAAGCGCATTCTCAATAATGTGTTTTGGAGAACATTCTTTTCCATGACGTTTTTCTTTTAGAATCTTTTAAATATTAGGTTCTTTATATTCTAAAGAGGCTCTCCATGAGGACATATATTAGTTTTTAGGAATCGCTATGATTAGAGAGGTTTATAATAAATGTACTCTAGATTTAAGAATAATCTGTAATTTTGTCAAAATGAAACAAATACGGGTAAGCTAAGACAACCAGTGAGCATGTCAGAGTCAAGGTTTCGCTGTCCTACAAATCTCGACAAATCATCGTTCAACAGTCCTCAGTTCCACGAAAGCAACAAATATTCGCATTGTTTACCCCCTTTTTTCGCGAGTGGCCAATCACCACCTTGCGTCCCCCTCCTCAAGTGCGGTAGCCAGTCTGCAACACGCTATCCTGCTCCGGGAACCGCAGTCAGGCTGGGCATATAAATATGACCCGGTTTCGCGCATTAAGTACACGGCATCATCCATCATCATTTTTGTTTGAGAACTCGTTTCGGAAGCATCATTCTAACCACATGAGCATTGACAGCCCGAAAAGTCACTGGTCATTGCAATCGGTACACTGACAGATTCTGGTGTACCGCGCGCGAGGAAGTGAACTTTACGCTTTACCTCCAACCGAGCTTACTCTGGAACAAAGGAATGTTTATTTTGAGTCACAAATCGCGGGGACCTAATAACAAAGAACTTTATATCAAACCATCGCACAGTGTTGCCTTGTACATGGAAGATAAGGACATAGTGAGAAAAAAAAAAGTTTCTCGATCGATCTTTCCTTTACTATATTTTGATAAATAGAGGTATGAAGTTACGAAATTCGAAGTCCCCGTTTCATTTTTATGCACACGCAGCGATGGACATTTGATAAGGGAACACACAGCTAGGCCATGCGTTTCATTTATATTTGAGTATTAACCATGCGTGACTTTCGAAGCAACATACACCCAAGGCTACTGCATCGGTCGTTATTCCAAAAAATCGATTCGACTCTGGATTGTGAGGACTTTGCACATACTGCTATGAAAATTCTCGATTATGTTTTCATTTTTCAATAAATCAATAGGAAAATCATGAGAATTGCATAAAATTTCTTCAAAGAATAAAAGTGCATTTAGAGAAAAGTTATAGTATTCGGCAAAATTCCATTCATGTTTTTAAAAAAAGTGAAGAATAATATTCCGTAGTACCTAAAAAACTTGAAGAAGGGTGCCGATATTTGCCTTAACATAATTTATCATGTACAAAAAACTTACAGATTAATAGCTATGAGCAATTAAAGATTGAAATAACTCATTTTCGGCTATTTTGAAAAATTCATAACTCTGAGTTTCACAATATTGCAAAGTTTTTACAAATGCAGTTTATGTTTTCAAGTAAAAACCATCCAAGTATGGTGTGATACTATTGGAAATATTTCCAATAACCTAAAAATCAAATAAATAGTTCGGCATTGCAGTCATGGAATACGTAGGTTCATTATAATATCTGTATGCAGTTTATGTATGTTCATATAGTATTGCGTGTATTAGCTTCTAAACACAAAAAATACTCAACAAAAATTTCGCGTGGGACAAAAAAATTTAATTACCTGTTAAAATTATTTTTTTCCAAAGATGATTATTTGGAGAAAAAAAGATTTCGCAAAAATGTTAACTGACATAACGTTCGCACTTAATGAAATATTTGATTTTTTAGTATTAATATTTGCAATCAGTGAGCATAAATAGATCAATAATATAAATTTTATAGATTTTCATGCCATTATTGGTAGATTACGGGAGGTTAAAAATTATCATGCTTTTTTGCAAGGTAAACAAGTATTCTAGAAAAATTGTGCAAATAAGTAATTTGTTCAATAACCTAATATGATTACTAACTTCCTATTCAATTTATATTAAAAATTTTTTTGTAAAAAATTGCGAAAAAATTTTTCGATTGCAAACTTTCGTACTTAATGGCAGAGATTGATCCTCTCCACATAATACTCGATTGTCGCACATTTCTTACCATGTCCTATTTCTGCAAGGGTAAAAACTATTGGAAAATTTTTCAAATTAAAAAATTTGCTCATTTTCCCATATACAGGCACCACTGTGCATCAGCCCTTCTTAGGGCAACCAATTCAATTAAATGAGGAATGATTTTTGTGTTCCTAATAAAACATGATCCCCTCACATGAAAATATGTGTATTCCTTTTTCCCAACTTTATTTAGGTCATCGAAATAGAAGGTTTGCTACACTCTACTGGAAGTTCGCTAGGAATCTCTTGAAATATTCTGCAACAACTTCAAACCTTTATAAGTTTTGACCTATCCCGTGAAATATTTTGACATTGTAAAACTTCTTACAGGCCCTATGTAACATTTTCTCCTGACACTATCGTAGATGTGTACAACTTCAGGATCGTAATACATACAGAAGCAATAAAAGTTGTCTGTGCCTTACCTTGTACATGGAATGTGAATGTGTTTATGATATCTGTTTACTAGTTCTATTAAATAAGTACACTGTGTTATTATTATTATTATTATTTATCAGCATTTGGAACTCGAAAGTTCATTGCCTCATCTACCTGAGACCGCCACGCGTCCCTATCCTGTGCATCATTCATCCACTCATTATAATCATATCCTAGTTCTACC
>WSXT02083268.1:0-11939 GCA_011762715.2 Neuroterus valhalla
GCAATATGATACTTTCCGTTACGGGGTATTATCATCAACTTGTGATATCCACCTCGTATAATCCATTTTTCTCAGTGTTGGAAAAACTAATCCAAAAAATTTTCAAAATGCTCCATATTTTTGAGTTTCCATCCAAAATAGATGGCTAACGAACTTGAGCTTCAGTTTCTGACACTGAAAGAGTGTACCAAAGGCCGATAAAATAGATCCGTTTTTTCTTAAGTATCGGGCTCACAGACAGGGGGTCTCAAACCGTGGACATTTGAAAAAACGGGGGGGGGGGGGCATTACTACGCAAATATAATCTAACCTTCTCTGATGAGAGCGTAAAAATATATTTATCACATTTGATTTGTTTTTCCTTATTGACCTGACATGGGACAGGGGATTTCAGAAAATAATTATAGTTTTTATTTTAGGGCAGGGAGTTTCAGTGGAAAAGTATAATTTCCCTTGGAACAGGGAATTTTTTACATGGGACGTGAACTTTTTTAACTAATTTTAATTCGGATTTAGAAGAGAATAATTTTTCAAAATCTTTCCTCCAATTCAAAATTGGCCACAATTTTGAAATTTCCTCTTGTTAATTTCAAATAAAGAAATTAGTTCAAGCAGTCTTTAGAGTAGAAGAAGTATTCCGTCGAAGAAATATTTCTGAAATATAAAAGAAAGCTTGATTACATTGTTCATTGCGAATTCATCCTTTTTGATTTGAAAAATTAACTTATGGTTTGAAATTTAAACTTGTTCGTTGAAAATAAAATTTTCTTGTTCAATTTGCATCATTTCGATTCGAAATTTACCTCTGGTTGAAATTCTCACTACTTTGTTAAACATCAATCCATCTTTTTTTGGACAAAAGTTCAAGTATTTAGTTGAACGTTGATTTCTGAATTTGAAAATCAAACCATTTCTTTGAATATTTACTTTGTGGGAAAGTCCTTTTTGGAGAAAATTAATCTTTATGGTCAAAAATTAATCTTTTTGCTTGAAATGCATCTATTCATTTCAAGATTCATCATTATACATGAAAATTCATAAGTTTTCTCAGAAATCAATTACTTCAACTGAAAATTTAACTTTTTTATTTTTATGGGAAAATTGATCTATGCTAGTTCAAAATTCGACATTTCGGTGAAAATTTGTCTCTTCAAATTGAAAATTCAAGGATTTCGTTGAAACTTCACATATTTCGTTGAGAAATCAATTTTTTGTAGAAAATTATCTTTTTCTTCGGAAGTTTCTTCTTCAAAAATTCTACTTCACTCTTAACAATTCAAGTTATACAGTCAAACATTTTTCATTTTAGTCGAACATTCATCAAGTTGAAAACTTTTATGTTTGGTTGAAAGTTAATTTTTCAAGACAAAAATGTCACCATTCTGTTTTTGTTTGAAAATTTTTTATTTTTATGGTTCAAATTTTAACCATTCTGTTGAGAAATCTTATTTTTGGTTGAAAATTAATTTTTTGTCCAAGATTGAACTATTCTAGTCAAATGTTCATCAATTCAGTTAAGCATCCCTCTTTCTGGTTGGAAATTCAACTACTTCAGTTAAACATTTACAATTTGATTTAAATCTTCATCATTTCGTGTATAAATGTAATTATTTGTTTTACAGCTCGTTTTTTGTTTGTTTGTTGAAACCTCGTTTTTTTTGTTGAAATTTAGTTTCATTTGTTACAAGTAATTTTTTTCAACTGAAAATGTAACTTTTTCCAATTGGAAATTCCATAGTTCCAGTTAAAAATCTATTTGTCTAGTTTAACATCCGTTTTTATAAAATTTTTAATTTTGGTAATCATATTTTCGTTTAATAATCTCTTGTATGTAAAGTTGATTAATCTGTTTCAAAACTCGACTTCTTCAGTTATAGAATCTTTTTTTAGTATAAAACACTTATGCTAGGTTTTAAGCTAGTTTTTTGAACTAAAAATGTTACTATTCCATTTTTGGTTGGAAAAAATGATTTTTCGACTTTGAAATGCGACAAATATAACTATGTTACTTCTAGTTGACCGGGAAAATTGAAGAAGTTGACCGTGGAGAACCGGGAAATTACCGGGAATTTGAATTTGAAATTTTCCAAATATACTCCTTCAGTATTTGTCCTTTTTTCTAAAACACGGACTGTAAGGTATACATACTGCGAATGTACATTTTCTCATAGATTCAATAAATTGTTTTCTATATGCGAGGAAAACAATTAACATAAATATTAGAAATAACGGTATTCCATTGGAATTCCTAGTATGAATATTAATTGTGATTAGACATGGCTACTTCAATTACATGCTGCTATAATTTATTAAGACTGTCGAAGCATGCTTCCTTTTCAAAAACTAGATGTTACTTGAAACCGGTTGAAAGATGGAAATTCATATCCACGTAAACCAGGCATTATCGATATTGAAATTTATTATAAATTTTATAAACGGGATATTCTAAAACAAACTATTCCAAAAAATGAACAATTTTAACCTTCACGAGATAAATTACAGAAAAAGAATATTTTATAATTACTTCAAAATAATTGTCCATTTTTTTTACTCTTTTTTCAAGTAAAGTAGAATGTAGCAAACAATTTTTTCACCTAAAGTAAGAAAGAGGACTGGGAACATTTCCAAAATTCAAAAATTATTTCTAATGGACACCCTAATGGCTATATTATTCATATTATACTTGAAGTAGTGATTTCGAAAGTAAAATTACTAATGAAGAAGTTTTCTAGTTTGCATGCCTTCGATTCGAAAGCAGTTTATTTTTAGACGTGATCTGTTGTATTTTCGCGTAGGCATTAAGAAAGCTTCTAGGCCACTCGTGGCGTAAACTAGAAGCAAACTTGGTAAATAAGTTTGACACGTAATACAATTCTTTCCACTGAAAGTGCTGAATACACAAATATTTGCTTGGATGTTCAAGTTTTTTTCCTTTTCTAACATTGTTTACAAAAAGAATAAAAGTCGAGAGGGTCTAGAGTTAGTGGAACGGGATACTCCCTGATCAAGAAATACAGTAGCGTGCTAGACAGTTTTTCTAAAAATCTCAGGATCTGTACGACTCAACCTAGATAATTAAAAATTTTATCGTGAAAATGCGAGAAATTACGAGGATTTTTTGCATGGGACCGGGACTTTTTAAAATAATTATAATTCGAATTTAGGAGAGGAATTCAGAAAATTCGCTTTTCCAATTTCTCTTCTTTGTTTTAAATTAAGAAGGTAGTTTGAAGAAAAAAAGAAGAAATATTTCTGAATTATAATGGAGGAATATCGTCAGGGTTGGGACGCTGTCAGGGTAATGACACTTCTATATTTTGAAAAAGACACTTCGCGCCATCTGTGTCAGCGTGGTATTCCTCCGCTTGGTGATCTTCAACTGTTTCGTGCATCGCTCGTGTTAGAGGTTGCTTGGTTAAAGTACTGTGTTGTTATTCAATTTTGGATACCTTGGAACGGTTTGTCTAGTTTATCTTGATTGCCTTAAAACTCCGAGGGAAAACAAGTCGATGCTGAAATAAGTATATATTTCTTATTTTAAATGCCCCTCAATAAGTTTCAAGAGTGAAAAGTTAAAATTCTAACTTGTTCGTCTCTGGAGTAAAGTGATATTAAATGATGGTTGTAGTCAGAGTTGGGACATTTTTGTAATCAGGGTTAGGACACATAATTCTTTACTTTCAACCAGGAAAGTCATTTTTTCGCAACAGTTTTTCAGTCCGTTAAACATGAAATTGATATATTTTTTCTTATTAAATTATTTTTCATAATTAAAACTCAATAAATTATAAAATTAAAAATTGAAAGAATAGCATTGTCTCCAAAAAAAAGAAATAAATTCAGTAAAATAATGATATTCAACACATAACGAAAATCAAATAAGCCTAACATAACATAAATAAATAATATGATTCCATATTTGTTCAAAAAAAAATTATTTTGGCATAAATTCCGCGGATTTTTACCAGTGTCTCAACCCTGACTTCATTTTTTGTTTTTTCATTTTGTTAATAACTCGTTTCTAACCCTGACGACATTCACCTATAGATTGTTCATTCCGAATTCATCTTTTTTTAGTTTAAAAATTAACTACTTGGTTAAAAGTTGAACTTTTCTGTTTGTAACTACATTTTTTTTTGAAGGTGCATCATCATAATTCAATATTTACCTCTGGTTGAAAATGTAATTTCATTGTTAAAAATCAAATCATCTTTTTTAGTGAAAATTCAAGTATTCAGTTAAACATTCCTTTTTGAATTTGAAATTCAACTTTTTTTTGAGAATTTATGTACTGTGTTGGAAATTTGCCTTTTTTGTAGAAAATTAATCTTTTTTGCATAAAATACATCCAATCCAGTTCAAGATTCACCATTTAACTCATAAATCCATCTGTTTAAATAACAATCATTTCCTTCAACTGAAAATTCAACTGTTTCGTTTTGAGTATGGAGATTTGTACTTTTCGAATTGTAAGTTTTTGGACGAATTGTACGAATTTGTACGTTCCGAATAAAAAATCCAAATATTTTGTGTGAAATCCACATATTCTGTCGGAGAACTGATTTTATGGTAGAAATTTATCTCTTTCTTCGAAAGTTAATTTTTTTGTTTATTATTTGAATGTTTGAGCTAAAATTGATACTATTCTATCTTGCTGGGGATTACCATTTCCATTGTTCAAAATTCAACCATTTTGTTGAAGAATGGCATATTTTGGTTAAAATGTAATTTTTGGTAGAAAATTCAACTATTCTTATTAGAGGTTCATCATTTCAGGTAAAAGTTCATCTTCCTATCTTGAAATTTCACCAGTTCAGTTAAACATTTACGATTTTCTTTGAAAATTTGTCAGTTTGTTCAGGAATGTACCAATTCGTTTAAGAGTTATTTTTGTTGTTATAAGTAATTTTCATAACCAGAAATCCAAGGTATTCCATTTGAAAATATCATGGTTTTGGTTAAAAATTTATTTGTTGGGTTAAACATCAATCTTTCCGAGTTAACAATTTGAGTATGTATTTAAATTTTGATTGAAGATTTATTTCATCTAGTAGAAACTAATTGATCTGTTCTAAAATGCAACTCTTTCAGTTAAAGATTCTTTTTTTCATTCGAAAACTCCTAATCATTGGTTGTAGAATGGTTTTTCAAACTAAGAATGATATTGCTCAATTTTCGGTTGAAGATAATTATTTTTCAGTTCGTAATTCAAAAATTTTGTTAAAGCATTGTATTTTTTGGCAGAAAATTAATGTTTGAATTTGAAAATTAATCTTCTTGTTCTAGTATTCACCTTTATGGTTGAAAATTGAAATGATCAGTTACATATTTATCATTTTAGTTGGAAATTAATCTTCTCGGTTTAAAATTTCAGTGTAAATAGTTAGGAAGAATGATGTTTTCTAGAGCGATATTACGTGTAGACATTGTCTCGAAATCCTAACCTCTTCATCCTTAGCTTTATGTTACTTTCGTCAAGTATTTTTTGCACAAAGTCTTTCCTGAATAAGAATCATGAGGCTTATGTAAAATCTCACCAAATTATATATGGATATATCATGTTATTATCTAAAAAATAAACGAATCGTTCAGCAACTTCTACAAGATTGCAAGACAAGTAAAAGACAATAATTTGACTGTATGAAGACGGAAGTTTCTTATTAGAATCATGTTTTTACAAGATTATCCTTTTCAACATGAAAGTTAGGTAAGCTTTGGTTGAAAACTTGATTCCAAGCTGGAATCTAAAGTTTCTACAGCAATGAGTTTAGTAACGGCATACACATTTATGCATACACAAATCAATCTACTGACATTTCAAACATACGCATAGACTAAAACTAACCTAAAAATGCAGTAACCAGTGGACGATGAGGAATTAGAAGATTATCGTTGAAATCAATTCAATTCGACATGAAAAGCATTTCCGTTGAATTATTTTTAATGTAAGTGTTGTAAAGTGACGTATAAACAGGCAAATTATTTTTACGTATAATATTCTGAGACCTGAAAATACTGTTCGACTATTAGACACATGCTGCCCGACCACTGAAAATCTTGTCCAACCACTAGTGTTTTCTTACGCTTTTTTGGAAAACCTTCTCTTTCTTATAAAACTTACTGCAACTCCGAAATTGAGGGCGAACCTTTGTTGGGGAAAATAAACGAATAACTGCCTGCAATCATTTAAATACGAGAGCAACACTATTCGTCCGACTACTGGGATAAAAACCCTATAATTCTTCCTTTGACGGACACGCGAATCTATTTTTGTGATTGCGTTTGACTCAATATTTGGGAATTGAATAATTGGCATAACGTCAACTCCATTCATTTCCCAATATTTTTTTACCTAAATGATTTCGTTCTCAAATAAATTACCTGTCCATCGTCACGTGTCGGTCAGGAAAAAAATCAAGCTCGATTAAAATTTTTATTCAAAGGAACAAAAAATTCATGGCAATTATTTCTTGACATGCAACTGTCAGAATTGAATTCAAATTTAGATTTTACTCACGCCCGTGTAGAAATTGCCATAATAGTCCCTATCAACATTGGAACTTTGTCAGGGACCTCAACAGCTTTCCCCCACGAAAGCGGCCCTTAATGGGACCTATTATGATCCGAACATGGCAACATTTTCAATTGAAATTACTTCCATAGAAGATACTCTATTATGGCACTGGACAGTACCGCTTTTGGCCATAAGCAAATCACATGATCACAAGCGTAAGAGGGAAAAGTCATAGGCCAAACAAATACTGGAAGAGACAGATTCAAATTTCGCGCGTATAGCCACTGATCACGTGATTTGGTTTTCATTGGTTATCCCACTGGAATTCCGCTTCATCTTTAGCCAATAGAAACGCTTCTACTCTAGCACACGTTCTCAGCCCTATCCGACTTCCGTGAACGTGAGAATACAACTTTCTTACCTTAGTGATGATATTTTCTACGTGCGCAATTCTCTCACTAGAGCGAAGCTATACGCGGCACGCTTTACAAAAACATTGTGGTAAATGGGCTGAACCGGTGATTGTTCCAAAAAATGTAGCATTTATTTGTGAACTGGTTGATATGTGACTTTTCAGGATTTGGTGAGACCCTTTTACCTAATATTGTTTATCGATTGAAATTGTTAATGCAAGGCTATCACAATAAATTGATAATCAAACTCACGTTATTTCCAAAGATTGTTCTGTTTAGTTACAAGTTGATATTTCTGATCATGAGAATACTTTTCGGTTGAAAATCGAGCTATTTTTTGAAAACTGGAATGTTTCTTGCAATTTGACCATCTTTCAAAAAAGTTACTTTTTGGTCTAAGTATTTAACAAATGTGTACAAAATTGAATTATTTGAGTAGAAAATCCAACTATTATTTGAAAATTAAACTGCTTACATAAATTTTCGTTTTTTGAAAATTTGTCTTTTGTGATCTTGCATTCATTTTGTTGGAAGAAGATTCATCTTTCTGATTAAAAAGTTTAGTAATTTGATGGATATTCCTCCTTTCGATTCGAAAATTTCTCTAATTCTTCGGAGAATTGAATTCTCCTATTAATAATTGAACCATAAGAGTGCTAATGTAACCATTCTCCGTCATTCAATTATTTCATAATTTATTCATTTTGAATTTTCCAACTTCTTAAATTCTCGTCTAGGAATTAATTATTTTCCTCGAAAGTCCAAATTTTCGGGTGAATGAGTAATTAAATTGTTTTGTATATGCATGGTCTTTTTGGCTTCAAAATCCAACAATTATGTTGAAAGTTATTTTGGTTTGTAGAACATTAAGCTTCTTCGAAGAATTTTCTTTTCCCATTGGAAATTCAACTTTTCGAATGAATGTTGAACTTCTCTATAAAGATTTTTTTTCTTCGAAGATTTTTTTTTTTGATTGAAAATTTATATTTTCGGTGGAAATACTTTTTTTTAATAAAAATCTAACCGCTTTTTTGAAATTCGAAATATTTCTTGTTAATTACAGTTTTTGTTGGGAATCCATCTTTTCGGTCTGAAAATCAAACAATTCACGAAAGAATTGAACTAGTTTAGTAGAAAGTTCAACTTTTTTGGGGAAAGTCTCCATTTTTGGGTGGAAATTTGAACAGTTTTGTAGATTTTCCGTCCCTCTGGCTTTGCGATTCAACCATTTTGTTGAAAATGATTTTTTTTCTCGTATCTAGTTTTACTATAACAAGATAATTAATGACTTTTTAATTCCTAATAATAATATCATACCATTATAACAGGGGTGCCCGACGCAAGGCTGGCGTACTTCTCCTTTCTTCCCCTCTTCCGAGCGCTTCTTCGAGAATTCTCTTCTCGTTTCCCCTTCCATATCGCGCTCACCACATGAAGGCATTCAATGAAGTAAGAGAGGAGATTGACGAGTGACAGTTATTTACACCATCGCTCACGCGTTGGACACCTCTGCATTAATACTATAGTTATTTTTTATTTGCATAATTTATTCATTTTAATATAATGTGTTTTGTAGGAATGTCAAACTATCATTGTTGATGAGAATATTAGAGTTTAAGAAAATATAATTCAAGTAGGTATCATTACGAGTATAAAAAATCCCTTCAAAATATCCTAAATATCTCTTCACATTTGACTGAAGAAGGTAGAAATATTTCATTCTGTATGAGATTCCGATTGCGATATGCGCGTCATTTTACATCATTTGATTTATAAAGAATGTGAATTTCATGTCCTAGGATAACTCCAGAAACATTTTTTGACTTTACTTTGTAAAAAAACTCAATAATTTCAAATTTGATCAAATTTGCCAATAAGTTTAATGCATTCCTAAAGCGTGCCGCGTGCAGCGCCGCTCTAGTGAGAAATCCCGCACACAGAAACTATCCATACTAAGGAACGCCATCTTTTTTAATCGGGTAGGGCTGCACGTTCTCAAGCACCTAACCTAACCTGGCATCATGGAGGCTGAGTGTCTCCTAGAGTAACATGCTTGCATTGAGTATTGACTCCATCAAGATTTCTACACGGGGAAGGTTGATGAACAATAGAAGAGAATTTTTGTTGACGTGACAGGCGTAGTTTTCCGGTCAAATCACTTAGGTGCTTGCATACATATTCTAAGTACCAGCAAATGTTACATAACAAAAATGCCGATACTGTTATTACAATTTCTGTCAATACAGGTGTTATGTTTGCGCAGGATTATTAGCCTGAAAAATTTCCGGTTCAACGACTTGTTTCAAAGCACCCCGAAGCCATCTCACTGGTAAAAGCTACAGTAGCCCTTTTAGATCGATGCTTTGCTTACCTGTTTCCTCTGTAATTCTGTTTCCACAGTTGCATAATAACACAGTCTTGTAATGAAGATAAATTATAACATTTGAGGCTGAAACACTTTTGGAACGAGATTCTCATAATTGAACGATACAAGTCGGATTATACGTCAGTTTAGCGGACACTCTGTTATTATTTAATTTTCTCTTTTGCGTGCCTTCCGCATATGAAGGATTGATGATTTCGAATCAATCTCTACTGTGCATATGCCTAAAGCAGTAACAGTAAACGCTGATCTCATTATCATTTCCAAAGATAGGGAAGTCTTTTGTTTCGTCCGAAAGTAATGAGGAAAAAATATGATTGCCTAATTCTATTTTAGATGAGTTTAGATGTCACTATTCATCCTAATTTTTATGATGAATTCTTCGTGGAAAATCAAAGTAAATATTTTTTTAAGTCTCTAAATTTCATTCAACATGATTTGCCATGCATTTACTTGAAAACGAATATTAAGGGGTTTTCGGGGTCGCTGATTTCGAAAATGAAGTCAAAAATCCAAGAATAAATGAAATATGTATATTTCGCGAACATGTTTACGATGCTTGCGATGTATTGCAGGGGAAAAATTTATTTTCTTTTGTACCCGATTTAAAAGTTCACGTGGAGAATTCTTCTTTTGCCTGTTAGTTCCTGTGTCGGGATTTGTTGTTTCAATTGCGGGGAAATCTCTACTTTTCGAAACTGTTTTCACTTGCTGCCCTAAGCTGTCTCATTTAAAGGAAAGTCATTTTTTGAGAAATGTCCGCCATTTTAAATTTTGGATTCTTGACTTCATTTTCAAGATCAGCGACCCCCAAAAACGCCTAATACTCATTTTTAAGTAAATGCATGGCAAATTTTAGAAAATTTCTGCTATTTTAAATTTTAGATTTTTGACTCAATTTTCGAAATTAGCGACCCCGAAAACCTTATATGGGTGCTCGAACGAAGTAAAATATCGAGATTCTGATTTTTGGCCAGCTTTTTTTCATTTTCAAATTCGAAAAGGGACCAAAAGTGCAAGTTTCTTCTCGGGATCTTTCAGAAAAAATTTACAGGTAAAAAAATATATATCTCATGTTCACGCATTAACGATGGGACTCAAACTAACGAATAATGGAGGTTTTTTGTTGTTTCAGAATAAATTCAACTTTTTAATGGAAATAGAGGTTTTTCGAAGTACATATTTGCAACTAGTATTACCCGCTGAACGCTGAAGACTATGCAACACTGAAACAATCCATGTAGGGGAAAAACTATGTTATTACTTAATAAAATGACTTTCCTTTATTGGTAACGGTTGTCTAATTGATGAAAAGGGTTCTTAAAATTGAATGTCACTGTAACATTTATCCCTCAGTAGCTGGACCGCAATAACCAAATTCTTTTGGATCGAAAATTGTTATTTAATTCGGAAAAATCATGTAAAATTATATTTTTCCACTATGTGAGACTGCTCTTAGTCAACGAAAAAACACAAAAAGATGAACTTTGAACTGAGAAGGTAATTTTCAAACAAGGAAGATGAACTTTCCATAGAAAAAGATGACATTCACAACATAAAAGATCAATTTTCTACCCAAAAAGATGAATCTGGAACAAGAATAATCATTTTCAAACAAAACAGATGAATTTCCAACCTTAAAGTTGTTCTTTCCAAAGCAGAATTTCCAACGTAAAAATCCTCAATTTTTGACCAAAAAAGATTACTTTTCTACCATAAAAGATCAATTTCAAGTCAGGAAGAGGAAGTTTCAGCGGAATAGTAGATTTTAAAAGCAGAAAAAAGGATTGTATATTTTCGTTGGAAGATTTTTCGGTTGAAAAATCATATTTTCGTATTGAAAATTATACTGTACTGTAGAAAACAATTGTTATTGCAACCAAATAGTTGAACTTCGAATGAAATAAGTGAAAAAAATTAAACAGAAGACAGGTAAATTTCCAAGCTGAAAATACCAATTTCCAACAAAATAGATTAACTTTTGTTCGAGGTCAATAATATTTATACCATAAAAAATAAATTTTCATTCAGAAAAGACTTATTCTCAACAAATAAATTGAATTTAAAAGCTAATATTTCAACTGTTTTCTAAGAAATTTTACTTTCAGCTTGGAAAATCAATACTTTTGATAAAAATTCATCTCTTAGGGTTGAAAACTATTCTTTTGTGGTGGTGAAATCATCTGGGTAGGGTGAGCAATCAACTGCTTGGTCACAAAAGTAACTTTGTAGTTAAAAGATTTTCCCTTCAAATCAAATATATGGTAAACAGTTATCTTGGTTAAAAGTGACATTTTCTTCTAAAAATCCATCTTTCGGGTTCGGAAGACAATATTGTTCTACATTTTTTTCAAGTTTAGTAACAACTTCAATGTATATGGAGCTTCAGTTGCTGCATAGTTCTCGGAGGACAAATATAGTTGAAAATGTTACTTTCAGAAGACCTTTTCATCTAGAAGTTTCATTTCTAAAAATGAAACATATTCGCTGCTTTATGTTTATCATATTAAAAAATAGTACGTACAAACAGGCGATCATAAACGTGCACTGCTCGACCGAAACAACAGACAAAAATGAAATCGATAATATTAAAGACTTATACTATGAAACGGTTGAACAAGTCTATGAT
>WSXT02083279.1:0-11939 GCA_011762715.2 Neuroterus valhalla
TAAGTCTTAAAAACCACTCTATAACCCAAAATGGTCGAATTACGAACTCAAAATATAATTATTTGCAACCAAAAATGGAACAGTATTATTTTTAGTTTAAAAAAACTAATTTCAAACCAAGTATAAGATTTTTGTACCAAGACAATCTTCAACTGAAGGAGTTGAGTTTTCAAACAGATAAATTGACGTTTACTCTTAATTGAAACAGATGAATTGTCAACGCAAAATTGAATACTCAAATTTTTGATTGAAAAAAAGATGTTTAACTAGAAAAATAAATATCTCACTGAAACTATAGAATATTCAATTGGAAAAAGTTAAATTCTCAGTTAAGAAAAATTACTTATAACAAAAACAAACTAGCTTCCAAGGAACAAAAAAACAAACAAATCATTACATTTTTATACAAAATAATGGAGAATTAAATGAAATTGGAAATGTTTATCTCTGAAGTAGTTGAATTTCAAACAAGAAAGATAAATTTTCAATTGAAATGATAAACCTTGAATTAGAATAGTTCAATTTCTGACAAACAAATAATTTTCAACCAAAAAATACAATTTTCCAACAAATTGGTTGAAATTTGAGCTATGAAAATGAAAATTTTCAAAGAAAAATGGAATATCGACATTTTTGGCTCCAAAAATTAATTTCAAATCAAATATAAGAGTTTTAACCTGAATGAATATTTGACTAAAATAAAAAATAATTGACTGTATAACTCAAATTGTCAACCACGAAGAAGAATATCAACTCCCGAAGATAAAGATAATTTTCTACCAAGAAATCGATTTTCCACCAAAATATGTAAAGTTTCAACGAAATTATTGAATTTTCGATTCAAAAAGAGAAATTTTCACCGAATTGACGAATTTTGAACTAGAAAAGATCAATTTTTCAATAAAAATGAAACAGTTAAAATTTGAGATCAAGAAATTGATTTTCCAACAAACTGATGAACTTTCAGGTATAATGATGAATCTTCAACGGGAATGGATGTATTTTGAGCAAGTTTTCTATCATAATTCAGAAATATTTCTTTTCCGGAAAACTACATCTACTCCAAAGACTGCTTGAAGTACTTTCTTTATTTAAGATTAAGAAGAGCGGACTTCAAAATTGTGACGAATTTTGATTGGAGGAACGATTTTTACAATTTCCTCTTTTCTAAATCCGAATTATAATTAGTTTGAAAAGTTCAGGTTCTATGTAAAAAATTCTCTGCTCCAAGTGAGATTATTATTCTTCACTGAAACTCCCTGCCCTAAAATAAAAACTATAATTATTTCCTGAAATTCCCCATCCAAAGTCAGATATATGAGGAAAAGCATATAAAACGTTATAAATACTTTTTTTTTGAAAAATCTGAACAATTATTCTTTCTGTATTTTTGGGCTATCATTGATTCCATTATCGAATTTGAGTCAACTAAAAAAATCTCACAGAGCAACAAATTTGCAAAACGTTTTTCTTCAAATGGGAAAAAAAAATTATTCCTCTCTTGGAGTATAAATGTATTAAAACATTTTTAGAATCAGATTAAAGGAACATTACATTTTTCAAATCAAATCATAAGATCTTTTTTTGATTTATGAAAAGAAAGCGGTCTTTTCTCGTATCTTTTCGGTAGAATTTCTAATAGTCTAGGTTGAGTCAAGTAAATTCCCGGTTTCCCGGTCAACTCCCCACCCTGTAAATTAAACTCAGCTCTTAAAATACGGAAATATACCAGCTTTACCGTAAAAAAATAAATTCTTCGTGAAACCTCAAGTTCTGCTTAGTTCTCCACTTTTTTCCCTGGACATAACTTAATTTTCAATTAATCTTGTTTGAAAAATTAAACATTTCGAAACCATTTATTTAGATATGAGTAGATGCATAATAGATGAATTGTTTTGAAGTTACGTGAGACTTTTCAAAAATTCTCATATACTGTCTCAGCTTGACAAAAACAGTTTTTCTCAAATGTCTCCGTTAGAACTCAAACTGATTCAAGGATGCTATTAGCCCGTAGGGCAGTAGACCAGTCTAAGTCATTAACAGAAATTAATATCCTAGTTCACAAATTTTCTTAACTGATCTTACCACAGGAAACTTCTGGTGCAAAGGAAGCCAAGCAGATAAGGATATAACACCAGCTAAAGGTTCAGGAAATGTAAGCGCACTAAACAATGCCAGGGCACCGCCTTGGCTGAATCCGCCGAGAACAATTCTTTTGGTTGGTATTCCGTTCGCTACTTCTTCTGCAATCATAGAATGTACCATTTTCGCTGCTTTGCGGATACCTTCTTCATCTTCTGGACCAGTGGCGTCCAAAGATTTAAGGTCAAACCTGAAATAAAAGAAGTTAATAGCCCATTCAAGAAAATCATCAAGTCCTAAGATTTTAATTCATAATAATCCTTCCATTTCAAAGTCGGATTAGATGTTCAGACCGCGCAAGGCCAAACTGGAACTTGCTGCCCTTCTCGAATTTTTATAGCTAATTTTTTTGCGATTGCAGAGTTGTTGAATAAATAAAAAGACAATAGAAGAACAGATTTGTTCTGTAATTAAAAAAAAAATTCTAAGCCACCGAGCCACTCCTAGAAATTCGCCATAGTCTTTTTGACCTCTAGTATGTAGTCCTAAGACGAGAAGCACTTCTTCCAAATGTCGATTTTATAGCTATGTCAAAGCTTCTAGGATCGTAGCGATGCTATCACACACTGAGCTTGAAGAACAGTATTATTACAAGAAAATCCCGACAAAAACGGAAAACGGGGGATGATTCTAGTCATTTGCGATAATTTTCCCGTTCTCCAGAAAATCACAGCTGATTCACTCTTGGAGAAAACTCAATTTTTCAATATATGATGAAATAAATTGAATGAAAGTCTTTCCTTATTCCGGGGATTCATTCAATCTGCAATCATATGATATGAAATGCGAATTTTATTGAAACCTAATTAGAACTAAATGCCTCTTGATGAAAATTTAACAACAGCTTTTTGTAATCGCTCAATATATGCTAGATCTTCAATCATATTTATTTTGTATTCATTCCAAAGTTTCAGGAACTCTCGATGAATATCTTCCCCAGCTTGTTCAGACATGATTACCAGACCCAAGCCTGACAGAAATGTTAATCACTGTTCAATATGATCAATAATAACGTGGATTTTAAGGGTTTGTGAAACACCAGTACCCATGTGCATTTCCTTTGCGTTCTCGATAAGATCGGGAAGAATTTTCATATCCACATTATTCGTTCCGAAACAACTGTTTACAACAAGATTCATGTCCTTGAAAGAATCGCGACTGCCCGATGTACTTGTAAATATCAGCGTCACCCAATTAAGCCGCCTCTTGAAGAAGCTTCCGGCATGCGTTGTCCTCGAAAATCTCTCCATGGTAGTTTTTTGGGATAAGTTTAAGCTTCTTTGACCAAATCAATGCCTTTTCCTGACCAAGTGGTGGAACCCAACCTTGCCAGAATACATGGTTTACATAATTTTAATTATTAATTGAGAAAAACAGTTCCTTACATAATCCGATATACTTTTCATATTCTTCTCTTAAATGTCCAAAATTTTTGAGAACTCAACTTTTACTTGTGTGCATTGTAGTCCACTGGTCACAACTCAACTACGATTCGCAATTTTCTCCATTATCTCCAACCTCCGACAGGCTTACAAAATAAGAGGGATAAGGATACGTAACTGTTGCCGCTTGTTGCCCTTTAATAATAAGCAATAACTCAAAATCAGAAACAAATTTCTATAAAATATTATTCAAGTTCATCAGCTTGAATAACACCTTCAGATTATCGTATGTCTCTTTCATTTCGAGCACTATGCAAACCAGCAAAAGTCTTGTAATGCTGTTTAATTTTCCTTTCCTTGCTGTATTCCTCCCTGCTGCATACGTTTCTCTCTTCTCTTCCGGCGCCCAGTATTTTTCTACATCATAATCTTCTACACCCATCTCAGGAATATCATCATATTTTGATGAATAATTTTCGGCATAATGCTCATTGGAATTTTGAAAAATCCTTCCCCTCCATCAGCCGTGACTTTAACGGTATAATTTTCGAAGATTTGTCATCTGGTTAATACAGCTTCCAAAAGTTGCTCAGCATCCGCCAAAATCACAGGTCTCTTAGGTTTCTCGCTTGACTTTTCAATATCAAATTCATAAAATCCACCGGTATACAAATCTTGTAAAACTTCCGATCTATCTGAGAGCGTTGTTATTACATGACTTGGTACAGCTTTCCTACCTGCAGTACTTTGTACGAAATTAGATAACTTCTTCATTCCATCCATCGATGTTCCTTTGTTAAATTGATATTTATATAACTTCTCTATATCAAAGACAATCTCTTTAGAAGCACTGGCGTTCATAATCACTTTGGTTTTCTTGTTTTTTCAATTTGACAGACTCATTTCAAAATCATTACTCGCATCTGTGCACTACTCAAGCTAATGTCTTAAAATTTTAATAACTTGATCTCTCTCAGTCTTAGATAATTTACAAGCATACACGCCATTTTCTGGTATTATTTTATTGCAAATTCGGCGCTTATTACCTCGTCTTTTTATTGGCTCAACGTGACCTTTGAATCTAGCAGTGAGACAAATGTAACAATTACATACATCAACACTATTTCTAGTCTCTCTGGGTAATATGATGGCCTCATAGTTTGGCATTCTCGGTACATGTTACTGTACCGTTAACTTTTTCCTGGGTATATAATACATGTCTGCATGAGTTGCAAATGCTCAGAGAAAACTTCCAATCAGATAGAGATAAATTATGATTTATATACTGTGTGAAGTTCATCCTGTGAACTTAATTTTTAGTTAATTTTTTTTTAATTGAAAAAAGCTGTTATTGAATTTTCATCAAGAAACATTTAGCTCTAATTATATTATAATCATATTTGAATTTAATATCATATGATTGCAGAATGGATAAATCCCCGGAATGGAATAATTGTAAGTTCAAGCGTTATTTGACTTTTATTTGATTTATTTAATCATATAACGAAAAATTGGGTAACTTTCGGAGAGGTGATCAGCTGCGATTTTCTGGGCAACGGGAAAATGATCGCAAAGGACTCCAGGACTCTAGAATCATTCCCCATTTTTAGTTTTTGTCGGGATTTTCTTGTCATAATCCTGTCCTTCAAGCTCAATGTGATCATCAGAAAAAAATTTCTTACCAGGAAGGCATCCGGAATCCAGCGTTTAATGTTACCGGCATTGTAGGACTGTAAGAAAAAAATGCTTTAATTTAAATTTTGTTGTTGTTTCAGTTAAATTTAAACAGATAATAATTAAACGCTTGTCATTTGGACGCGTCATATTTAAAATAATATGCAAAGAAAATACATAGAAAATTTAATAAACCTACGCGGTGGGGCAAATAACTTTAATGTGCGAAGATCGCACAGCGCCCATAGAACTAGCCCAGCCATGTCTGAAACCAATAATTTTATATTATATCTAACAAAAATAATTTTATTTTAAATCATACGGGTGTCTATTCTGATCCAGAAACAAATGCACGACAGTTCTAGGTTTTTTCTAGGTCATAATTTTCTTAAATACGGAGCCATTTAAGAATTTCACATTTTTCTCAACAATTAGCCTTGCAACTCTGAAAACAATTACATAAAATTTGAAAACTCTTAATTATTTAAATGACTTAGCGTTAAAAGTTCTAAAAATGATTATATTGAAGCGAGTTTATTATAAATAATATGTGAATAATAATATGCTCAAATAATAAATTTTCCGTAAATTTAAATAATTTGAACCAATTTTAATTTTATTCCATACCTGAAATTTAGGGTATATTTACACTGATATTAAATGATCCGCTGATAAAAGATATTTTCCTCAGACTAATGAGGGTGATTAAGATCAAGTTTGATTTGGATTCCAGTACCATAAATTAAATATTTGATTTTAATTACATTATATGTAACATTATTATATATTATATTTTTAATTATATATTAAAAGTATTCTGAAATGTCCAGATTTTCCGGGTTTCCGAGTGAGTAGACACCCTCGTTATCAACAGGGTCAATTTAGGATAGTTACCCAGTATCTCCGAGTCCATGGAAGAAAATAAGCTGTAACAACAAAATAAAGAATGTTCATTTACATAAAATATAGTTTTATTATAAAATTAGCATTTTATTGGATCTTGATTTATTTCGGCCCAATAGTAGAATTATTCACGCTTTTACGCAACATATTCTTATTAAGCAGCACGAGTTTGGAAAATATTTCAAAAATTTCTTACAACATTATAACATTCCATTTTATTTATTGGTCTATTGAACAAGCATTAGTTGGAATTGTTCAAAATTAATTACTAATTGGTTTTTGCCTGATTCAGTACGATTATTAAGATGTATAATTTGATTTCTCGAAAATCATCGAGTATTTGCACACCTTTCTTTTGCAAATGATGAAACTGTATGAAAATCAATTAAATTTAAATTAAATTAAAGGAATTGGAATATATTGAAAATTAAAAATATTTTACGTTTAATATCAGGTAACACGGTGAGGCTAAACCAAATTTATTTAGTGCTTGCATATGAGATTTTCTGTTTGATTATGGTTATCTGGCACTCTAAGAAAGTTTTCAGACTAAATTTAAAATCATTGCCTGATGCCTCTTTGGAAAATGGATATTTATGTCAGTCCATAATTATAAATTGTAGAATTTTTACAAAAGTCGATGGTTAACTTTGCTTCAGAGGTTTTTCGTAAATTCTTAATTAAATTTCATAGTTAAATACATTTTGAAATGATAAAAACCATAATTTCAACATATCTTTTAGAAATTAATTTTTTCAACATGCCTAATAATTTTTCCATTTTATTCCAGGGCATCGTTTGAAACTAACTTGAAGCTGAATATTCAGTTTACCCAAAATAAATACGCTGATTTTAAATTTCTGACGAATATTGAATTACTGAATACATTTCAATGACCCTGGAAGCAGTTTAAAGTTAAAAATTTTTTATTACAAGAATCGTAAAGTTGGAACTAGAATAAATCTGATTAGAGAATTAGACTAGAAAAATGTAAAAGAAGAGCTGGGAAAAGTAACTGAGAGATAGTAGCGATAACTCTTCTCAAATTTCATCAAGCCTACAAGATAAGAAAACGAACCCGGTTATTAAGGGTTGAAAAATCGAATACAATAAAAATAAGAGTAGGAGGGCAACAATATATCCACACAGCGATAATTACGTAAGAATGTTAATCAAGTTTAGTTCGATTTGGTTCGATTTCACTTGACTTGACTTGTGACGTTTAAAAGGGGTCCAATATAACCACAAAAAAATGTGACACCGACTCATGCAGTCTGGCTACTTACCGTCGCCGTGTGCCTCGTTGTAGCCGCTATTACCACAGGATTAGACATTGCTCACTCTGTTCTGATAACCAACAGCGCAAAAGTTCAAGTCACAGAGAAATTTGCGAAAATCCGCGGTCGCAGAAGAGGATTTCACCGACTTGCAGACTTGTGAATGACGGATTGACGGGACACAAGACTCGAGAGGCAAATTCCCTGGCCCAGTTTCCCCTAGTCACTAGTCACTAGAGACCTAGACCAAAGATATAGACTAGAGCTTTGACGTCACATTTGGTCGGTAACGTCCATATCTGTAGAAACCACATGGAAGGGTCTAAGCAAAGATATTTGGTCTAAGATAAAATGATTTAATCTTCAGCAAAATACACACATTTCCGACTAAAGAGAAATTTTTAATCAGAAATGGAATAGTCTCGGTTATCAGTTAGAAAACTTAATTTTCAACCACAGCAGGCGGGTGGCCTGAATAAATGTGACGTGAGATTTGACCGGAACCGCGTGGCGGCGCTGGCTGTATTTTTAGGCCGATAAATATTGTAGAGCATGAGGAATATTCAAATTTCATTGATTTTATTTATTAAACCACGTGTTTTAGGATATATTGATCTAGAAGAAGTATTTGGTAATATTTACAATATTTAATAAATTTATAGGTCCTAACAATAAGTGAAGAAGCAATTTTTTTATGACTATATACGAATACGCTTCTCACAGAATACATTCAATAATTCTATGAAAATATCAAATTCATAGCATCGACATATGCAAATATCGTAAACTATAAAAATAGTAGATTTCAATTAAATGTCTTCTCAGTTTTGACATTTTTAATGATCAATAAAAGTTACACTCAATTTGACCATATTATAAAATTCAATGTTTCTCTCCAAATTTGGACAACGATTTATTTTGCTTCGTTATTTTAAACCTGTAGAAAATGAAGGCATCTATAAAAATTAATTATGCTATAAAAATATGTCGAATACTTATAACGACTTTCAATACAAATAATATGATTCATAGAATAAATAAATATTAAAAAGTTGGAAAATCAAAAAGTGAATATGTAAACAATATTCAAAGAATACCAAAAAGAATATTATCAAGGTTAATAATCATTCATGTATTTTAATTATGAAGATACATAGCTATATATTTATTCAAATAATTATAGTATATACATTGGCGAATTTTAGGAATTCAAGTCGTAGCAATTTTTGCTATAATAAATTGATTCTTACTGAGAAGAAAATTGTAAACCAAAATTTGTGTACTTGAATTCTCAATCCAAAAAAATTCATTATAAACCAAACAAATGGAATCTTTAGCTTAAAAATATTGCGTTCTTGTTCGCATTATACAACTTGAGTCAGCCAAAAAAATTTCACAGAGCAACGACTTTGCAAAAGGTTTTCCTTTAAGAGGAAAAAATATACATGCTTTCTCTCCTAAAGTATAGACATGTATTTAAAAGTTTTCAAAATCAGACTAAAGGAACGTAACATTCTTCAAATCAAATGATATCTCTTAAATTTATAAAAAAAAGCTGCGTCATTTCTCGTATTTTTACGGTACAATTTTTAACTGCCTAGGTTGCATAACGTAATTCCCAGTTCTTTATTTCAAAATTAGCTCTTGAAATAGCTTTTTGCCAGATATTGATACCTTTTTCATCATGAGGCACAGTCAGTGGCGTAGTAGAAAATTTTTTCGTGTGTGTGTGTGTGTGGGGGGGGGGGGAGGTGCTATGAAACATAATTTGAATATCGAAGTTATAGTTGCTTTCGAGAGCAAGTCGCGTATCCCGACTTGCATACAAAAACAACGCACTTATATCCCATTGATAGCGTTGATTTTAAAGAACCTCGAGGAATTCTCCATCTCAAAACATTGAATTTTTATTTCCAAGCACAGGAAGATCGGGTACTTCCGTTTTTGTGCTTAAAAAAGTTAAAAATTAACACTGTTGACACTTTTCCCATGTACTTTACAAACTGTCGGCCTAAAAGTACAGCCAGCGCCACCACTCGGCTTCGGTCAACATTTCCGTCACTTTTAGTTTCAACTTTCACCTGCCTGAAGCACAGTGATAAATTTTCTAATAAAATTATTTATCCGCCTCAAAAAATTAATTTTCAAGAAATTTAGATTATCGCTTTTAACTAAGTAATTGAATTTTCAACCAACAAAGATCTTCCAACGATACATGTTTAAAATCTTTGTAATGCCTTATGATTCCTCTGGAATTCTAATTTTAAAATATTCGAAACCGTTGTGAGATATATTCAAGAATTTTAAGAATTAAAATTTGAAATCTGTAAAGTCATTGGACATTGTTGAAATCTTTGAAATCATTTTAATCCTGAAAAAAATGTTTAAACCTTTGAAATCTGTTAAGTCTTCTGGAATCGATTGAAATCTCAAATCCTTGCAACTTTTTAAAAATGTTTGAGTGGTCATTGAAATCTTTGAAACCAACGTAAAATATTTTGAAATTTTCAAGTCTTTGTTGAATTTTTTGGAATTTCTGGAACCGTTTCAGAATATATCTTTAAATCTCTAAAATATTCAATGTCTCCTGACATTTTTTGAAATCTTGGAATTGCTTAAGCTCACTGAAATCTTTGTAAAATCTTTGAAGTCATTAAAATTTCCGTGGAATCTTAAAAAGTTATGTAAAATTTTCTCAAATCTTCAAGTCTTCGTGAAATTCTTCGGGATCTTTAAAACCGTTGTGAAATATATATATATTAATATCATTAAAATCATTACAAGTTTTGAAAATTTGTTGAATAGCCATTGGAATCTCCGTGTAATATTTCAAACTATCGTAGAATATTTTGAAATTTTCACTATTTTTGAAATTGTTAAAACCGTTGTAAAATATATTTTAAAATCTCTGAAATCTTCAAAGTCTTCTGACATTTTTTGAAATCGCAGGATTCTTTGAAATCATTGCAAACCTTTGTAAAATCTTCGAAGTCAATGGAATATTCGTGAAATCTTTAAAAAATCTATCAAATATTTTCAAATCTTCGAATCTTCGTAGAATTTTCTGAAATCTTTGAAACCGTTGTGAAATATATTTCACATTCCTTGAAACCTATGAGGTCTTTTTGACAATTACTGAAATCTTCGAAATCATTGCAATCATTTTAAAATTTATTAACGGGCATTGAAATCTTTGTGTAATCTTCGGAATCTTCGTTAAATATGTTGATATCTTTAAGTCTTTGTAAAATTTTTAAAAATTTGTGGCACGGTTGTGATATGTATTTCAAAATCATTGAAATCTTCTGACCTTCTTTGAAATATTCGATACCATTGCAATCTTTGTGAAATCTTTTAAACCATTCTGAAATATAGTTTAAAATCTTTGAAATTTGTGGATTTTTCGAAATCCTTGTCAAAGTTTTGAAACTATTGAAATATTCTGAATACAGAATTCTTGGAAATACAATCATGCAACGATCAATTAGTGAAAATATTTTGAAACCTAATGGAATCTGTAAAATCTTAGTGAAATATTTCAAATTAGAAAGTGTTAGAAATTAGGAAGACAAAAAAAATCCAACGATCAAATATTATAAACCTTTTTGTAACTTTATGATATATTCTGAAATCTTTACGATGCTTTGGAGCCTTGGAAGTATCGGTCAAATCTTTGAACTTCTCTGAAGTTTGTAGAATCCTTAAAAAGATTTCGAAACCTCTGAAACCTCTTTTGAAATTTGTTAAAATCTTCCAAAGGTGTTCTCCAAAATCTTTCGAAATCTGTGAAACTTTGGTTAAATATTTTAAGTACGAACTTCTTGGAAATTAAAAATGCAACAATCCAAAGACCAAATATAGAAATTTATTGAAACCGTTCGGAATCATGGAAATATTCGAATAAATTGGAATCTTCGTGAAACCTTTGTGAAATATTTCAAAACCTTTATAATCAAAAGATTCACAAGCACTGGCATACCAAATTCCAAAAGTGTGGGTAATAGTGGATGCTTCTTCTTATATAATATTTCTCCTATTAGCGATTTTAGGAGGCATTTAATTTCTTAATTTTCTGATTTCTGATGACTTCCAAACATAAAATAACAACTAAAACTAAACTAAACTGAAATTTCTACGTGGTTGTAGAAAAAACGCATTTATTTCTACGGGGGCAGCTCGGGACAGCTTTTGTTGGAGGAATCAAACAGTTGATACTCTTTGGCGATCAAAACGGAAATCCCCAGCGCGCGCACTCGCAGGCAAAAAAAGAATGCACTACGTATATTCAGAAATATCCTGTATGTCACCTTATCTGTTCCTGGCACGAACTCACAGAATAACAACATTTTTCGACGAACGCTCGAAACTCGAGAAACAGAATGATGGCGCGCATCCGGCGAAGAGTCAAGTTTAAATACTCGCCAAAAAGGACAGTTTTGAATAAAGTGACTTGCCCTTTTAAAAAAATATACTCCAACCCTCCCGAGTGGTCAGTTGGTCGTGGGGGCTGAGGCATGAGCTTTGGACCCACGGTACTGTCTGGTTGTGGGTTCGATTCCCG
>WSXT02083290.1:0-11939 GCA_011762715.2 Neuroterus valhalla
CGAAGACCTGCAAAAAGTCGATAGAAAGCAAAAATCAAATGCACGCTCCAAATTTGCTCTATATCCACTATATGCTTCTAACGATGTCGGTGAGGAGGCAGGGATCATTAACTTTGCGGGTTCAACTCATGTTAAAACCACAACGTTACAAGTTTCAGAAAGGGATGAATGAGCTTTTCCAAATTGCCAAACGTATTCAGAAAATTCAACATGCAAAGCGAATGTTCCAAATGGGCGATGGAGCGGCTGAATGAATTTGGAGTGAAAAGTTTGGGCCAATCATCAAGTCACTACAGAAACTGGTTCACACATCTTATCTTTCTATGGGAAAGAATGTTGAACAAGATAAAGCCATGAAGAGAAAAGAAGTCGAGGAGGTTAATAACGTTTTTTATCACTGCGGATGCAGGAAAGAGCAAGATGCAGCTGTGCTCCAAAAAAAGACTGTGATGAAAATAAATCAGCTTTGATGGTGAACATCGTCCAAAAACCATTGATCTCCTTCAACTGCCGTTGACAAGAACGACCGGAAGGACATTTAGAAGCGCTATTGATTTGAACAATTAATAAACAAAATATTGACTTCTACAAATAAACACAAGAAATAGTACAGCTCAACTGGACGTTTCTACTTCTATATGATAAACTTGAGATTTCAAGTCGTCCCACGTCGAGTTTTCATCTCCGGAAGGTTGAAGTGTTGATACCTCTAGAGAGAAAGGTTACTCTTAGTACTTGAAGCTGGTGTTCTTGGTGGTTCGGAACCCACCTTAAGCTGTAGGTTCCCTTTATTTACCACTGAAGTGGTAGTAGGGTGTGTAAAGGAATAGTGGAGAGGTGCCAGGAAAGTGTCAACTGTCAGGGGACACATTGAATCATCCGATCCAATCCACTGCTCTCCAAGTTTTGTGTACTTAATTAATGCAACTGTTATTAAGGTTTCTATCAAAAGGTGAATAGAAACCGTGAAAAATATTGAAAAATTCTTGAAAATATAAAGAAGCTCTCAAATGATGAAATGAAAATTGGAACCTCGGCATCAATTACTTCGAACAACAGGGTATCAATTACTGGAAGAAGTGTATGATATAATTGTTCATACTTCGTACTAAATGCATATCACAAAACGAACACCTGCAATGCAGGTGTTCTTTTCGCTTCTTTATTATTCAGGAAAACTGTCCTACACTCCTCATCTAAATGGTAGGGAGGCGTAAGTACATCAAGTTTGCAAACGAGAATTCTTATGGCGCCAGCATTCAGAGATCATCCTTCCGATTCGAAAAGTAGCCCATTTTCAGAGCTCTGAGAGTTCAGTGGCAACCTGATCCTGAGTGTTCTAGATACCAGGTTTGGTTACTAACTAAGATGGGGGCAGTGACAGAGCAGAATAATTTTCCAGATACTCCTCAAAGTTTTTATCCTCTTAGGCAGCTGTCTCAGAGTCCGTCGTCGTAGATTCAGTTAAGCAGAGTTCGTGGAACCTCACGGTCGACTGGAACTAGTCACTTACAGAGAACACATGCAAATTTAATGCCTATATCAGGCTTACCTGATGAACATTTCTTAATTTTCTATATAGTTGAATTGGTTACTCATCTGACCTCGTGGGCTGCGAATTGAATGGATTTGAGGACATAAAGCTGTTGTAATAGTGACTCACTTGAGAGTTATGACGTTCTTGAATGACATCAACGTCCCGCTGCTTATGACCGTTAGATGAATGCAAATTACCTACACTTCCCAAAACTTCTAGGCTGTTTACTCCGACGTTTAAAGAAACCTTGCAAAGTTCGTACGGAGTCAGCATGCACCAAAAAATTTTTCTCAATCTTGAACGAAGAGCAAAGAGTCCGATAAAATACTTTGCAAGAAATTTGTGTTGTTCACACCGAAAGAACTAAAGATGGAGGTTCGACCCCGTTTCTCCGGATCAGTACAATCAGAATTCCACAACTTTCAACGGTTTAAAAATGAGAACATGGTTCTTCGGCTTTTCTGTTAACTTTAATTCTACATTCGAATTCAGTTAAGAGGTACAAAAAACATGCAGGACGTTCGATCATGGCTGCCTTGATCACCTTTCTAGAGGAGTGGTTGAAGGCACCTTCAATGTCCATAAAGGTTTCGATCGCGAACAATCTCTGCTTAAAAGCCCTTTAGGTATTCTGCTTCTTTTGGAGTGGTCTCCTTGATAGGACCTTTTCGCGAATGTATCTTTATACTAGTCTTTCTACTGTTTTTAGTAGGGGACGGAAACCCTTGTGTGGAGTACAACTGATCCTGCCTGCTTTCAGAATGAAGACTGCTCGCTTACCTCTCCATACCGTCGAGACAGAGCCTTGTGTCAGACTAGCATCAGCAAGCCTCACGAGCGGTCCTGTGATATCACTATTCTTTTGTGGAGAAACTAGAGTGACCCTGAAGGGATTAACGATCTCGTTGGCAAGCTGGCTTCTTGGCTCAAGTTGTGCCCTATGCGGCATTGGTTGCCTCAGAGGTATCGCCCTTCTTCTCCAGATCTCATGGAGCCCGGAAAATGTACCTTGATTAGGTGAGCTAAGGTCTTCTCGTCTGATACTAAGTACCCTCTGTCGGGCAATTAAAAAGTGCCGAGAATAGCATCCGCATTTGGAGATAGCAGCTTGTCCAGTCTAGCCGCCTTGACTCCTTTCTCGATGTCGGTGCGAAAATTGTTCAGGCTATTTTGCTTGGCCTTACGCATTGAATTTCTGTATTCATCCCTATTATCGTATGCCAGTGCTGGCACACCTGAACCTTCCTCTGGTTTCCTTGAGAAGTTCTTTGAGCCTTCCGTTCCACCAGTATGTTCCCCCATTCTCACAGATTATTGTTTGTTGTTGTCTCCAGGATGTCCAGATATCTGATTGATCTAGGCACCTCTGCGAGTTCCCCCTTTGGTTTAGTGGAAAATGTGTTCCAATCCATTCTTCCTGGGTTTCTGGCTTACGTTGGGCCTGCGATTACGGTAGCTTTCAGCTCAAACTTTATCTGTGAGTGGCTTGAAAGAGTGGGTTCCTCTAAGACTCCCCACCTTCTCATTTTGTCTCTGGAAATGCAGGTGCAGAGAGTGATGTCAGTGATCTTCTGTCTGATAGTGTTTAGAAACGCAGAGGTATTTCCCGTGTTGACCCAGGTCAGTCGTTATCAAACATTCTAGTAGGATGTTTCCTCTCCTGTTGGTGTTTGAACTACCATACATGATATGGTAGGAGTTGCTTCGCACTTCAAGAAGAGAGGGAGACTTTTTATCTTACAGTATTCCACTTGTGAGCGTACTACTAACTACGTTCAATTTGAAACATCTTTTCTAAGACAGAGGCAACAGTGAAGAGATCCAACTTAGTTGATTGATAAGTGAAGGCGAGATCGTAAACGGAAAATGAAAAACAACTGCATGGGCCCTCAAATTCTCAAAATAGAGCTGAGAGGAGAACAGCTCGGAACATGTATGGCAGGCCCTGATTTTTGCTTCTTATTTGTGAAAATCAGGTAATTTGCTTCATTCATCCGTCATGCGATAGAGGCAGCACCTCTCGGAGAAATTCGCGCCAAGTATTCCAACACTGACTCCATGCATGAGAGGAAAAAAAAGAGACTACTGTAGTAAATAATCAAGATGGTGGTTCTGGAAATGGAATAGAAAGATAATCAGTGAGTGCGAGAAGCAGTTCTAGTAATTTGACTCGTTATCATTGGTGTGGTAGGAACAATGAGAATTTTGTCATAACTTTATTATACTTGAGTTGCGATTGAAGAGTTTTTGGGAAAAAAAGGGTATGAGTTCTGGGTTTGAACATTGTTCTTGATAGCTCAGTCGTTTATTCTCACAACTCTATTATCTCATCTAAAAGCTTAAAACAAATAGCAGCTTTAGGAGTGTGTGAACCTAATAATTTCCTTGCTGATAACACACTGGTGAAACTATAAAATTTTTAATTATCCTCCAATCATTAGTAATAGTTGCGGCACATAATTTCAGGAGAGTTAGACTGTTGCGATGTCTCTAATTCACTCCAACTGGAGTTCAAGTTGAGCACCTGCAATTTTTTGATTTCACTAATAAATCAGTACAGCTCAAAATAGAACTTGTCAATAAATTAGGCTTCTTGACATAAATAAGCATAAAAAATAATGAAATAATTTCAATATATTTGTATTGTTGTTCAGTGATGAACCTCCAAGTTATTGAGGATTCCCTTTTGTTACGTGAAGCTCAGCTCCTACAATGTATCCATTACGTAAAGCATATACGAAGAAAGATAAGTTATTTGCATGAATCAAACGAACACGAATATCGTATGAACGGCACTCAAGGGCGGATGGGATTATATTTCTATCTTCAAGGCGAACTTGCAACACCTTTTTAGCATTATCTTCAAATACCATGATTCTTCTCCGCTCATAAATGATGGTCCTACTTGGCTTCTGGAATGGACTTTCTGGATAAAAACAAAAAAACTCTTTATAGTAAAAGGTTGAGGAAATGTCTTCGTACAAAAAACTATCCCTAAATTAAGGCATCGTTGATATAAGTTTCAATTCGACTATGGGAATTCATACTTGGATAATTGTTCCATGCTGGTGCAAGTTGAAGTCCCGGTATATATCCATTGGGTAATGAGTGAACCAAAAAGAATATTTCTTGTTGATATTCCATATGAGTTTTGATGTTGTACTTCACGCGATCCATGGGAGTTGGGATGATATTTCCTGCTTCGAAACCAATCGCGTACACTCTTGCACCACGATCTAGCCACACTCCAACTTTTCTGCCATCAAAATAAAAACTCCAAGTTGGTTTGTGAAGAATAAGGCCAGGTGGGTGAGCATATTGCAGAGGTACTCCGACTGGACCTGCTTTGCTTACTTCCACAGCATTCAATTCTGTGAAAAAAAGAAAGAATTTGTGATGTTCAAAATAATGAACAAATAATTTCTGATTCCTAATTTTATGACTATTGTCAATCAAGAGAACTATCTGCTTCGTCCCTAAAGACAAGATTGGTTCAACGCTTCACTGATGAACAGTGGCGTTCATGGTATGGATTAGTCATCATTATCATTCATTCCAAAATATTTATTTACAATGAATAAAATTCAAGATCCTCGTTTGAGTAAAACATTTGCCGCTTACTGGCAGAAAGTCGGATGGCTTGGCGAGGAAGAAGGGTTGATCGTTTATGCTTATCACAAGTCTTGAGGCTGTTGAATTTGAGTGATGATTCCGTGACTTACTTCACGGTTTTCTCCACAACAACAGAAAACAGTGTGATAAGGGAGAGACTTGGAGTTCTATTCAGGTACCACACTATAAGACGCGGAAAGCTTAGATGTGAGTTCAACTGCTGTTATGCTCCTTCAAACTAGAGGAACATTGATTCCCTCATCTGCCTGATCCCACATATTCATGTCTGCTCAATAATTTTCCACGAATTTCACTTTCGGGATCTCATTATATCCATTTGAGATCATAGAATACTTTCTTGTTGTTCCTTCACTCCCAGAATTTTTTAGTCGACCTTTGCAAAGAGCACGGTAATGCACAACCATTCTGAAGAGAACATTCTCAGGCTTCGAAAAAATGCGCTAGTCTAAACGAATGCATTCACCATCATTTGGTACTTTAGGAGAAGACATCTTGACCGCTTGGAAGCTTTAAGTAGGAGACGGCAACCATCAACTACCATCAACTATTTTTCTAGAAAACGAATCCCACGACCGAAGTGAGCTAATCGACCGACCCCCTAAGCCACCTATCCCTTATCTACTTGCCTCTCTGACCCCTATAAACCATCCCTACCAGATCACAAGCAAGCTAACCAACCTACCCTGGAAACTGCGAGTTTTGTTGCTTATATTTTCCTCGAAATAGTGAAACCTCACACCAGAAAAGGGGTCCTACCTACCCCTAACTTGCATAACCTTTGTATACACCCTTACTGAGCCACAAGCAAGGTAAGCCACCTAACCCTGGTAACAGAGAGTATTTTATGCTCTTTCTTAATGAAACGAGTCTTTTTTTTAATCCCATGCCACAAGCGGTTTGGCCCACCAATTCCCTAACCTACCTTAATGCTATCTGTCTACCCTCTTACCCCTATAAATCATCTCTACGAAAACACTAATTGGTTCTCGGAACAGCGAGTTTATTCACTCGTTTGTCTTGAAATAATTAAATTTTTCGGGTGCTTAGTCTACTTGTGGTGTCGAAATTAATAAAAAATAAAAGAACAATAACAGAAAATGTTGTTAGCCCTGCTTCGTTTATGATATCTGACTTGTTTCTCCTCAAATGATCGGCGGAGAGGTGAGAATTTAAGGGGTAATGGAATCAAGGGGTGGAAGAGTTATGTGGTTTAGATGTTATTGGGTCACCAGAAGCGGGTTAACCCGCCCAAGAGTTTAACTGTTTCAAAGAAAATATCCGACTAAACTCGCTGTTCCCATGGCCAGGTGGAGTGGTTTGCTTGTAGTTTGGTAGGGGTAGTTTCTAAGAGCGGGATGAGTTTGAGTAAGGTGGGTTAGCCCTCTTGTGGTGTGGAATTCAATTTAATCCAAAAGAATAAGCGATTAACTTCGCTGTTTCCAGGATCAAGTGGCTAGGCCTGCTCGTGGTTCGGTAGAGTTGGTTTTTAGGAGGAATGGGTAGATAGATAGGGACTTCGTGGCTTCAGGGAAGGTTGGTTAGCCAGCACGTGGTTTCCGATCCAGTTGATAAAAGAGAAATATGCAACTAAATTTTCTGTTCTCCGGATTCGGTCGGTGCAAGTCGTCTGCGAGTTTGTTTATGAATTTCGAAATTTACCAATTATTTCCATTTGCAATTGTACAATTTTGAAACTAGAAAATCCGCTGTTTGAAGCATGGTCTCCGGATTCTACAACTACGACAAGTTATTTGAATCGACCGCGCTTGTTTCGATCTGTCACGAATAAGGGAAGTTTCCTGGCGGATGACTCGAATCAACGAGAGAGAAAAGGGCGCAACGAAGAGAAGGAAAGACGACAGAGCAGACCAATGGAAAGCGAACCTCCTCGATGATCTATTTCCTGACCGTACGCCGCGCTAATTAGTCCCTTTGCGCAGGACACTCGTCATCCCTTCCTTCTATTAAGAGACGTTGCGAAGCCCTTCCGGAAGACGAAAATCACTGTACATTGTAAGCTCTTACCGACGACCACGTGTGCGAACTCTGCGTCCCTTCGAAGTCTCGAGAAAGGAAGGAACTTGATTACTTTTTTATGAATTTCTGTTCCATCAATACTGATCTCTTTCGTCCAAAACTAGCCAAAAAGTCACGTTCTGTCACAGGCCGTTTTACAATGTTTTCCATAATATATTGTTAATCAATGCTCATACGTTGTGAGCCGAAGGGAGTTATGAACCATTTCGATTTCTGCCATGCTGTGATTTCTAGGTGTGTTGTGTGTAGTGTTCAGTGTTCCTCTCGACTCAAGCTAACCTTTCAGTGAGCATTCATCGCATCTGCAGGCGTTCTTGGTCTTCATGTGAATCACTCACTGTTGAATCGCACCGAAAGTTTTTTTCGATACTTGTGTTTGTGGTGTTGTGAGGCCCGTTTTGCAGACAACTCTAGAGGACAGTTTATACAAAACATTCTTCAGGCCATTGGGTCTCTATACAAAAAAGAAAATTTTGATAATTGATCAGTGCGTCGATAGCGATGCGTCCATTCTAAATAAGTCCGATATGGGTAGTTATGAGCCAACAGTTGAAAGGAGTTGATGAAGTCTTCTGCATCATCTGTATGGGGACAATGCCGAAAAAACTGAATAGAAATAACGCTATACATTGTAACATGTGCGACCGTGCTGTGCACTTGAAGGGTGCCAACATGACGACTGGGTAATACACCTGTGCTAATTGCGAATCTGATTAATTTTTCTTAACCTTCTAGTTACATCAAACTTATCTAAAATTTTATTTTCTACTTCTTTAATGAACATAAATTATAAAAATATGCTGTTTCCTGACATCTTTTGACATGACTCACAACTCCCCACAAAAATTACGAATGCCGATTTTTTTACTTTTGGCCGATCTGCAATATTTCAAAAACGACGGTAATTTTTTTCAAATTCTTTTGTCCAGTAGTTGTTTTTAGATATCCTCTGAAAACTAAACTTAAAAAACTTACAATCTATCGATTTTTATGATAGTTATACCTCGAAAACAAAACCCGGCTTACAACTCCCTACTCTCCCCTACCTAATGCTCCACCTCACTTCCCTCGAATTATCGTTCTTATTATTCCCGTACCTAATTATGATTTATTTGTGTCCCCCTTGCTCTGATTCCCTCATAATGTTTTATTTGCGTCTCTCGGTGCTAGTCCCTCATAAGAAATTATTCGCGTTTCTCTGTACTAGTCCCCTTATAAAGATTTCTTCGCGTCCCCATTATGTTATTCCCCTCAAAATAGTTTACTTGTGATGTTTCTTGTGTTATTTTCCTTAGAATGGTTTTTCTTGTGTCATTCCCCTAATTAATATTTATTTGCGTCCCCTTTATGTTATTCCACTCAAAATAGTTTATATGTGATTTCCTCGTGTCAATCCCCTCAGAATGATTTTTCTTCTGTTATCCCCCTAGTAAATATTTATTTGCGTCCCCTTTGTGTTATTCCACTTGAAGTCATGTTGAACTTACCCGATTCCTACCTTACCATCACCTTTTTTTGCAACAACTCACGTCTACACCGAAATAGATATCGAGTAGATATTTTGAAAAAAGCCTTTGAAATCAATAAACTACGTTTGTATACAACATTTTGCTCAACATTTTCAAAAAAAAAATTCCTTTGCGAATCTTCTTCCAAAATTTCGAAACAAATATGGTATACAAAAGTAGTTTATTGTTTTCTAAGTCTTTCCCCAAAAAATCGACTCAATATCTATTTCGGTGCGGACGTGAATTGTTGCAAAAAAAAATCGATAATTTGGGTCACGTGACCCATGTTCAACATGGCCTTAAAATGGTTTAATTGTGATTCCTCTATGTAATTTTTCTCGGAATGGTTTATTTGTGCTTGATTTATGCTATTCCTCAAATAATGATTTATTTGCGTCTCCCTTATGTCATTCACTTGAAGTGGTTTAATTGTGATTTCCTAATGTTATTCTCCTCGGAATGGTTTATCTGTGCTTTATTTATGCTATTCCCCTCATAATGATTATTTGCGCCCCTCCCTTATGTTCTTCCTCTCAAAATAGTTTATTTGTGATTTTCCTAAGTTATTCCCCTCATAATGGTTCATCTGTGCTTTATTTATGCTATTCCCCTTATAATGATTTATTTGCGCCTTCCTTATGTTATTCCCCCCTAAATGGTCTAATTGTGTTTTCCCTATGTTATTCTCCTCGGAATGGTTTATCTGTGCTTTATTTATGCTATTCTCTTCATAATGATTTATTTGCGTACCTCCCTTATGTTATTACCCCCAAAATGGTTTATTTGTCAATTCCTGATTTCCTTATGTCATTCCCCTCAGAATCGTTTATTCGTGATTTCTCTATGTAATTCCCCTCAAAATGACTTATTTGTGTTTTCTCTATGTTATTCCCCTTAAAATTTGACTCTGCACCCATTTATTCAAATTGTTTCCATATACGCTTCTTAGAACATTTGATTTTCAAGCCGTTCGTTTAGAGTTAGGATCTTTGAATTTGTAGATATTTATTGCAGTAGACCCTACATATCGATGAGTTCTACGAACATAAGGCTATCGTTCCGTTACCGTGAAGGAAGCGACTATCTCCTAGTAATTTTACAAGGAGATAGTCGCTTCCTTAACGGTAACGGAACGATAGCCGAATATGCATAGAACCCATCGATATTGTCTCTGTTTGTAGTCGAATCTGTAACGTGTAAATTTAGCTACAATATTCCTGTCATTGTATTGTATTGTGTTTTAGTTTATTGTTTATAATACATTGTTTATAACCAGGTTTTGTCAGTTCAGTTGGAACCCAACTCATATCTTAACTTATTCAGAGGCTGAGCTAACCATTTCATGAGTTCGAATGATTGCCCCGATACCTTTATTTATTTTACTTATTGTGCATTGCTTTTTGTGCCTATGAATAATTCTCTTGCATTTCGTTATTGCTTCTCTTTCTCGTTTCGAGTAACTTTTCGTACTTTGTTTGCTATTTTTGAGTTCTGAGATCGTCCCAAGAAAGGACTGGCGCCCAACAATAAGTAGTTTTAGAGATTCGTAAGAGAGAATTAGGTATATCTTGGTTGGGGCAAAATGTGCATGGTTTAAAGGACCATATATTACCACTCTAGAAAAAGAGCCATGTTACAATTTGGCGCCCAACGTGGGGCCCACAAAGAAAAGAATGGTCCTGAGAATTGGCAAAATTTTGGTTCTTGATTCAAAATCATTTCGCTTAAGCATTTGGAGATTTAATGAATTTTGAATCTGTTGTTATGAAGATATTAGGCAATAAGTTCCACGGCTGGTGTTCCGCATTGTTTATTTGTACACCTGTGTTTACTTGCCCCTCGATCATCCTTCGAAAGGAAATCATCACAGCTGACAACTCTGTGTATTGCTTTATCTCTTATTGTCCTTGAATTACTTGCTCACTTTCTCAATCCCGGTGAAAATAATATTAAAACGAGCATAATAAATTCTAGAGACTCTGTATTTTCTATTTCCCCCCTAAGCCCTATCGGTACGTTTTGACAACCCAAGATGGGTGAAGAGAAAAAACTCGTTTCATGGATTTATAACCTCGATAAGGAGGGACTCATTTCGGGATTGGAGAGTGGAGGCCAGCTTATAGCCGGTAACTTTGCCGTATTGCGCGAGCGATTATTGCATAGCGCGTGCGCGGAAGTAAACTCCCCGGATATCCCACCTACGCAATCCGTCGAAAATTTAAGTCATACAGAGTGTGAAGAACACTCTTTAACTTTGGGATCGGGAACACCCCTCCCAGATCCTATACCGGAAAATTTGAAGTGTCAGAGTTTTTAAAAAGGTATAATAAATGAAATTAGTGTCGCAACACAAACCGAGATAGATTCTTCGTATTTTGATATGTTTAATGACATTGTCACCTCAGGCGCGCTGCCGGATCATTTTTTGGTTACGCGAGAAGCAAACAAAACAAGCTTTGCGTAACTAATCGTTACCACGAGCAAGACGATTCGCAAATTCCTTGCCCGACCTTCGGACATAATCCACAGTCGAAAAATTTCAGCGAAGAAAATGTGAATAGTCAGCAGCCATCCCAGCATGGCCTAGACCCCTGTAGCAATCGTGACTTCAACCCTTGCGAACCTAGCCCCCACCCCCGTGTATCCAGCACAGTCAATCTCTCTCGGCGCTCAAACGTTACTTTCGATGGTCGGCACCCCTCCCACTTGGACTCACATCACTCGCGTTACTACCAAGGCGGTACCCACCCTACTACTCCCTCTCGCAAATATGAGGATGAGCCGGGGTCTTAGCGACCAAACCGATTTAGAGTCAACCATGGCAAGTGTTATTAATTTCGCAATTTACGAATCATAATTCAGAATCACGATATTTTTAGACATTCATGAACCGATTCGCGAAGGAGTCAATTATCGGTAAATTCCTTCTGTAGATTCAAACTTGCTCTTTAATGTCGTAACGTTGAAAAAATTTCATGAGTTATAATTTATTCAGTACGAGCGTTAAAAACATTGTCGTTCGGGAGAGCACTCGAGACTTCCCTCTCATCACGTACCAATGCGCTAATGCCGTAACTGTGAGACATCACAGCGATCGTGACTGCTCGGCTCCATCATTTGTGGTAGAGAGAGGGGAGGGGAAAGGAAATATGACCAGCCCGAAGACGGCCGAACTGACCGAACTTACACACATAATAGACCTCTACAAGTATGTGCGATGGAAA
>WSXT02083301.1:0-11939 GCA_011762715.2 Neuroterus valhalla
TTTAACAACATTCTAGAAAATTCTTCTATTTTCTTCCAAAAATGTATAATTTTATAAATTCGTCTTCATGGATCGACTTTCGGTTCGATATTCCGACTGAATTCTAACAAACACGTCTCTCTTGAATAAGATATCTATATAATATTCCTAATAATCCTAATAATAAAGTAATCTACATTCTTAATAATTATGTTATTCTTTTCCTTCTTATTATTTAATCATTTCTTAAATTTTTGATAGAGTTATCTTGTCTAAAAAATAAGATTATTTAATCGAAAATATAAAATAATTGATGGGGGTCAAAATAGTTAAAAATTAATTTTAAAATTTCAATTGTTTATCACAATCTCAATATGTTGATAATATTTTTAGGCTAACTTCTTTACTGAAGCTCGTTCTTTTACCTTTCAAATGAAAAAAGAAAAATGTCTCTAGCTCAAATAGAACAGGAGTTATGCATTTTGAAGGAATAGTCTTCACTCAAATTCTCAATGTTTCAACTCTTTCTATTTCTCAAAAGATTGCAGAATAAAGAAAATCCTCGGATATGTATCTTCTCTTTTTCGATAAAGAACTCATAATAAAAGTATTAGCTCAATCAAAAATGAGTCGGTCAACTTCCGTCCAAATCTATACGATTTGTAAAAGAATGTCCCATATATGGGACTTGATTTCCCAATTTGTATTTACTCATGAGTAATAAATAGTCGTAAAGTTTACATTAAAAGATCTATGTGATTTTTATTACCTCTCCCCCATAAATGCATCCATTAGGAAGATTATTCGAAGTATTCAGCGAAAGTCCTTGAGGTTTGAACACAACGCATGCAGAGCTTTCATTTGAAAGGAAGGGAGGAAATTTAAGTACAAACTCGAGAGGCTTTCTGCTGAACTGGTATAGAGTGGATGAGAAGGTGGTTGTAATGCCAGAAGAGGACAAAGTAATAAAGTTGATGGCAAAGGAGGCAAAAAGGAAAACAGCGTAATGAAATGGAAAAGTTTGGGGATGCGCCTCCTTTCCCTCCACTCGTAATGCCTGCTAAACGAATTAAAGAACCAAGAATCTCCGCGCAGTAGAAGCAACTTCTAATGAAGATATCGTCGGGAAAGTCTCCTCAGCTTACCAACTCGAGCTACTGGAAACTTGCTAAATAATAAATTGTAATAGAATATGCGACCATTAATACGCGGATTACTGGTAGGAGCAATGATCTCAGTTAATTGTTACGAGAAAGCTGTCATTTTAAGAAACAATCGATGGAAATCCCTTCCAGTCAGCGAAAGAAAGTTATTCTAATATTAGGAATGTGGTATTCTTCCAAGCATATTCTTACTAGTCTTCTGAATGAAGTAACCGAAATTTTTTTTTAAGAATAACTTTCAACGAAACAGAGAACATATTCCTGAAATAAGAATGTGAGGCAGGAAAGAAAGATTGCACAAAGAAAAATGCATGAAGGAAAATGTGCATTATTCCTCAAGGTCGAAACCGGACATAACCTCACTGTTTTAATTATTCGCGTCACATTTCGATTCGAGTTTGTACACGAGTCTGACAATCTTATATGGAAAAAAATGAAGTTTACATCTTTACATCACTATCAGGAAAGATCCCTTCTAAATTTATTTTGTGCCTTGTTTTTAATTAATTGCTTCTGAACACAAAAACGTTCTGAACACTTTTCAGAAACGATTTCTACGTCAAATGTTATAAAAACCTTTGTCAATCGTGTTTTTTTCATTGTAATTGCCATGGAGAATAGACATAAGGAGACCAAAGTAATGTAACGAAATATCAGCCTATTTTTTCGCGAAGTACACACGCCTGAACTTCCCGTGCGTGGCGCCAGTATGAACGTTTGTACAAATATGGCTGCCCACGTGAAAAAACAATAATATAACCTCAAATCAAAAATTATCAAATATATTATTCATGGCATTATTGGGCCATGTAAAAATAATAATTTATTTGGAGGCATAATTTTCTGCGCCAGTTTAAATGTGGTTATGAATTTTTTGAAAGTCGTTCAAAACGTAAGACAGGTAAGAAGGAAAAACATGTACAGGAGAATAATTTTCGTGATTGAACTTTTTTTTTATGATAAATATTTTTTGTAGGTATGAGAAAGATAATGAAAGAGTAAATTAAATTATGAATATCAACATTGATTATGAATTATGACCATTTTGTGTTTTTTCAAGATTCTACACTCATGAATGGAATAGTGAACAATGAGTACATTATTGGTCTTAAAATTTATAATTGATTTCTTTCACTCAAATTATTATTTCCTTTCTCTTTTATTATTTGCACAACTAATGGCCCATGCGACGAAATCCACTTTTGAAAATCTGAGGGAGCAGTTAAATTTGGTATGTTTACCCTCGGATCGTGAATGGGAATACTTACAATGGATAAATACTCTTATATTGCTTTTTTGAACATGGAAGATTGTACTTCCAAACGGAAAATAATAATCAGAGAGAATTTGGATGTTGGAATATATCTAAACGAGGAATTTCGTCCCTTTTTTCAAAATAAGTTTTCGTGGTAATATTTAAAACAGTTTGAATGTTGAATATGAATTGTTAATATGTAGGATCATTCCATTTTCGAATTGTTGTATAGTACTTTCTCACAGGCAATGGCTCTAATCTAATTTTACATTTTCATATTGATTTCACATAATTTAATCATGTTCATATACATTTTTTACCAATTTTTATGAAGCAGGTTTAATTGTAGTATATACAGATTGTTAGAGTACTAATTTTGATGTAACGGTTTTTGATCAGGGATATAAAAATAATATTATGATGTTGATTTTTCTGTCTTCTGGTCTCATCAATATTTAAGTCATTAATTATTTATATATTGTTTTTTGAAAGTTGTGAAAAGATGACTCTCTAGCTCCGCTGGGATTCGAAAGAAAGATTAATTGCTAGAGTCATTTTTTCACAACTTTTAAAAAAACAATGTTTAAATAATTATTCATTTAAATATTGATGAGACAAGTAGACAGAAAAATTACCATCATAATATCATTGTTAGAGTATTTTGAAGTGTAATCAACATTTGGCGTGTCGAATGCGAATGAAATTGTACAACACAATTTTATGGAAATATAGTTGTAAATGGATAAAGGCAGTAGCCTAATGAGAGAACAATTTTATTTCATTACTAAAGCTTTTTGCTCCAATCTATTTCTATCTATCACATGTATTTGCAGTCTTTAGACATAAGAAAAAGAGTTTCCTCTTAGAAATGTGAAAAAATTTCAAAGTAAAATAAATATTCACAGTTAAGCGTCTTTCCTGCATTTCCTCGACTTCTTTTTGCATGAAAATTTACGATGTTCTGAACATCCGACCTTTGGAATTTCACAGTTATCGAGGCTATCCAAGATATGCAAAAATGTATCACAGTTGAGTTGTGGCATTATTAAAATTTCTCCTTTGTAAAAAAATTATACACTTACAAAATATGTTCCAAAACAACTTGCTTCTTCTTCCGAATTTTGCTCACGACAACGTAATTCGCGTTAAAGAGTGGTTCGGTTTAACACAAGCATTCTGAAATTAATTAAAATTTTGTATTTTACATTTAAGGACGATAATTAAAAAAAAAAAAGTAAAAAGGAGGCTTGAGCATCCGAAGCTTGGAAATGAATTTCCGAGATAAAACTTGGATTCTGAAATGGATTAATATTTCTTATTTTACGTTAAATGACGATTATTGAAAGAGGCTCATATTTATGTAAAATAAAATTTAAACGAGCGGATTCATACATCCGAAAGAAGTGGATCGTCTATGCTGATGTCTTCTAGTGTAAGCACTGATGTGGAAACATTAGAATTGAAGACTTGAGGATCCAAATCTTGGAAATAATTTTCCGAGGTACCAGTTGAATTCTGAAATCGATTCTAATTTGTTATTTTACGTTTAATGATGATTATTGAAAGAGGCCTATATTTATGTAAAATAGAATTTAAATAAGCAGATTCATACCTCCGAAAAAAGTCGATCGCCTATGCTGATGGTTTCTATTGTGAGCACTGATGTGGAATCATTAGGATTGAAGATTTGCGAATCCAAATCTTGGAAATGATTTTCCGAGATACAAATTGGATTCTAAAATGGATTAATATTTCTTATTTGAGGTCAAATGACTATTATTAAAAGGGGCTTATATTTACGTAAAATGAAATTCAAACATGCGGCTTCATACCTTCGAAAGAAGAGAATCGTCCATTCTCACAACTTCTATTGGAAGCACTGATGTGTAATCATTCAGATTGAAGGCTTAAGCATCCAAAGCTTGGAAATTATTTTCCAGGGAACCAGTTGGATTCTAAAATGGATTAATATTTTTTATTTTACGTTGAATGACGATTATTGAAAGAGGCTTATATTCATGTAAAATAAAATTTAAACAAGCAGATTCATACCTCCAAAAAAAGTGGACCGTCTATGCTGACCTCTTCTATTGTGAGTACTGATGTGGAATTCTCAGGATCGAAGACTTGAGGATTCAAATCTTGGAAATTATTTTCCGAGATACAACTTGGATTCTGAAATGGATTATTATTTCTTATTTTAAGTCGAATGACGATTATTAAAAGAGGCTTATATTTACGTAAAATAAAAGTCAAATAAGCGGCTTCATACTTCCGAAAGAAGAGACCCGTCCATGCTTATAATTTCTATTGGAAGCAATGATATGTTATCGTTCAGATTGAGGGCTTGAGCATCCAAAGCTTGGAAATAATTTTCCAAGGTACCAGTTGGGTTCTGAAGTAATTGATTATCAATAGAGGCTTATATTTATGTAAAATAAAATAAAATAGGCGGTTTTATACCTCCGAAAGAACAGAATCGTCCAGGCTCATATCCTCTGTTGGAAGCACGGGTGTGAAATTACCAAGGTTGGAGGCTTGAGCATCCGAAGCTTGGGAACGATCTTCTGAGTTAAAGTTAGTATACTGAAAGAAATTATTACTTAACGCTTTACACCGATGCTGAAACTGATTAAATGAGGCCTAATTAATGAATGTGACAATCTTGCCTCATACCTTTGAAAAGAAGGAGTAGTGACTATAGACTTCCTCCGTTGAATGCAAAGCAATAGTACATTTCTCGTGGTCGATTTTTGTAACCTCTGAAACTCTGCAAAAATAATAATTTGTGGATGCTATTGCATACAATATTGCTATATAAGTCAAAATATATAACCTTTCTAGGGATAGCATTTGGCTTTAACGATGCTCTCCCTCTCTTAATGCGACTCATTGTTCCATCTGGTAATTTTTCTGAAAATGTGAACCAACATCATCTCTACAAAAATGAGCTTCGCATATGAGACCAAATCCATTTAGGGATTCCGAAATAGCATCTTCCCATGAAATTCTCGCACTTTCATTCTATAATTACAATACTCTCTTATTAAAAACTGGGAAGTGAAAACGTTGCGGAAAAATTTCGTGTCATATTCCATATTGGTATTCACTCTAAATTCTCCAGTGTCCTGAATTGAATATATAACAACAATCCCTTGCCTACCTTTGGTATAAGAAACAAACTTCGGAAGGGAACATTTTCCTCCTTGCTTTGGTACTGTTTGTAATCACATATTGCGCATCTGCGATACGGATTCTCTTTCTTCTTACAACTCTGTTGAGGAGTATAGCATAACAATTATAATTGTAACTGATTGATAAATTTACAATAGGTTTGAAAAATAATGTCATTCAATAATTTACGAAAGTGTTGCATGATTATATTTTAGGGACATTTTTTGCATCATTCGAATGAACAAAATTCCAATAAAAGTATTGTACTTGCCATTCCGGTATTGCACTGCTCGATTTTCGTGAAGTCAATGTACAGGACTTTGGTCTCCTTATGTCTATTCTCCATAAGTAGCGCATTGGGATCACAATTAATAATAATAATAATAATAATAATAATAATAATAATAATAATAATAATAAATCTTCATTCAGTTGGCAACGGAGAAACACAATGTACAGAAAAATGTATAAGGTGGATCCAAAAAACAACTCAAAGGGCAAGGTACAACAGCTGCTTTACAACCTAACCCTAAGTTAAGTGCATCCGATGTAGAATCCATCGATTTTATTGTAGGCAACACGCGTGAAAAAAAATAGGCTTAGGAAAGTTATTTTATGCAGAGTTTTAGAGCTTTTTTACGTTAATTCTCTTTTTCATTATTCAGGTTGTTTATACTCTCCTCTTCTCAGTCTTCTCTATTTATTGTGGAAAATAAATCGTTATCATATGTTTTATGCGAAAAACCAAACCGGATCAAGGGACATAATTTATCATAGAAATAAAATCGGAAATTTCTGAAAGAACGGAAATTTGGTTCAAAGATGGTAAAATAAGTCTCAAAGGATTGGAAAAGGGATTACGTATAGTAGAATGATCATGAAGAGCTCTTACTACAATTAGAGCAAAATATGTCTTAAGGGCTGGTGAGAGGGTTTACGATTTTTTGATGAACTCAAGAGTACAACATTGTAACTGAAAATACTGATGAAAAAATCGAAACGCAACCAAAAATACAACAGTTGAATGCCCAAATAGAAAAATGATTCCCATTTAAATGAAGAAAACCCATTTTTCACAGAACAGTTCAATTTCCAGAGAAGGAGAAAACGGTTTCCAGAAAATGAATGCTTTCTGAAATTTTCAGTGAACGAACGATGTGTAAAGTGAAGAACATTTTATCGCTAAGAATATAGCTCTAGAGCGCCTAGGGCGCGCGTCTTTCGGATCTCACGCTCCACGCTCGATAGTGATCTCACCTCGCTCTCCGCGATCGGTTATGAATTTACCTCGCGCAACGCGCTCGGCCATTGTACATCCCAATATCAAAATTTGTGCAATACGGTAGAGAAGTCATGTTGCCTAATTTCTTTCACATGTTGTGTAGTTTTTCTAGAAAATCAATTTTCAAATTTTATATTTTATGTTTTACGATTGAAAGAAAAACTACATGTCCAATGGGAAAAATGATCACAAATATACAGATATTTTTTGGATGAATAACTTTTCTCTATCAATCTCCTGGCTTAGCCTTAGTCATCTTTTCAAAAATTTGATCATTTGATTTCTAGAACTATTTTTCCTGGTGTAAATGAAAATCCAGTTAAAGAAGTTGATAACAAATTTTAGGATATTTTCCCGGTAAAAAGTTGTGTCGATTTGATTTTTCCTAAGCTTGTGTCAATTGTCTGAAAGAACCTTGCACAGTTTGAACGAAAAATGAATTTTTCTTTTTCCCATTATTTTTTGTGCGACCGAAATTTGAATTTTCGATTTTTTGAGAAAACTCGAAAAGTTGTAAAGATCATCCTGCAGGGCTCCTAAGAAGGAACAATTTCTCTCTCTGACTTTCTTGTCAATCTTGCGTTGTTTGGCTAAAAATTCTCATTTTCTTTTATATTGTTGTCTAAAAAAATGTGCAAAATGCTCCCCCTCTTCGATTTTTTATCAAAAGTAGCTGGTTAACGAACTCGACTTGTCTTTTTGGTCCTTCAAAACGGGTGCCAAAGCACGATCGAATATGATCATTCTTTCGAAAGTTATCAAGTTCACAGATTATTTTTCATTATTTTTTGTGCGATCAAAATTGAAATTTTCGATTTTTTGAGAAAATTCAAAAAGTTGTATTCACAATCTTGTAGGGCTCCCAAGGAGAAACATTTTTTCTCTCTGATTTTCTTTTCAATCTTGCGTTATTTGACTAAAAATTCCCATTTTCTTTTATATTTTTGAATTTTAAAAATACAATAAATGTGACAATTTTTTTTACCGAAAAAAATTATCAGGATAAATTGTTTCACGTTTTACGTGCTACAAGGAATTGTACTAACAATTTTTGAGTCATAGAAAAAAAAGTTCAAACAAATTTTCAAAATGCTTCCCCTCTTTTATGTTTGATCCAAAATAGCTGGTTAACGAACTTGACCTGTCCCTTTAGTCTCTCAAAATTGGTGCTGAAGGGCAATACAATCCGATTACACTTTCGAAAGTTATCGAGTCCACAGATTGCAGACTACAGACTACAGACAGGCAGTCACCTTCGTAAAAACCATTTTTTTTTTACTCAGGGGGTCTCAAAACGTGGAGATTTTATCAAATCCGCGAAAGTCAATTTCTACATAAAACCAATACCTTCTCATTTAGAAAGAGAATGTAAAAATTAATGCAATTTCTTCTTTTATAAATGACATATCGGATTTCTTGGGCTACGTTTACAATTATTCTTTATGTGTATAATTGAAGTTATTTGAGAGGAAAATATTAATCTTGCTTATAACATCAGCCTTCTAGCACTGATACAATTCATGAAATCCAAAGACTGAGAAACTAAAAACAATCTAATAACATAGTTATAATATGACTTTTAGATAAAGCATATTGAGAAAATATTTCAGGTTGAGGTAAATTAATCAAATATGACTCGAGGCACCAAGAATTTTTAACCCAGCACTGGTCCTTTCTCACAAGTGGTAGGAATTTTCTTGGTTAGGATATAAGGAACATTCCGAATAATATTTTTAGGGTACAATATTCTGCGTTAGAAAATCGCATTGTATGAAGTAGGGTTAATTTGGCTCATAGATCTAAGTTTGTGTGCTGTAGATGAGTGTAGAATGTACGTTTCTCGTGTGATAACTGTGTGTCCTTGCAATGTGAACAAAAAACTACAAATCTGCTGGTAGCCTGCTCAGGAACAAAAATTTCTCATTTTGCTTTATTACCCCATATCATATTTTTCTAGACTGTCTTGCAAAGTATATTATTTGTCCCTCTACTTTTTTTCAGACTGTCTTTGACATACACTGCAACCTCAATCTTATTCCAGTTTTAGGCTTGGGTATTGACGGCTTTGGAACGAGATCGAGTGAGCTGAAACGTAAACAGTCAGGGCCGAATACACGCGAATTACAGAGGGTCCAGGGACAGTATGGCAGACTAGCCGGATGCCGCCATTGCTAGTTCAGTTGTCAAACCAGGTAGTATATCTATATAATTATGATACTTTATATGTATATATAGATATAGTATCGCACAGGAGAACTAGCAATGGCGGAGCCAATCAGCGCACGGTACACTCGTCTGCCACACTGTCCCTGGACCTTCTGTAATGCGAATAACTGACGCCAACCGAAGCGCAGTTGCGAAAATCTATGCTAGGGTACTACTGAACACTTTCAGTGCACGGCACTAGCGGAGAATGGAGCGAGGAGAGCGCCCCTCTCCAATCCCCCCGCACCGTCCCGTCCACGAGCGCATTTCGAGGAAGGTGCGAGTTCGGGTAGAATGCGATTGAGGTAGCAGTGTAATATTATATCTCTAAATGGATTGCGCTTCATAAAAATTTTCTAGCCAGGCTGAGACTTTACGCGATGTTTTCTTGCGCTAAGTGTTGAAATATCTTGTAAATATTCAAAGAAGGACGTTTTCAATTTTTTAAACATTTTGGTTCCAGTCCAAGATTCCCAGACTGATTTCAACACTTTATAGAACAAATTTTTTCCGTGTACATAATTCACTCTACAGTCCAAGGTTTAATTGCCGGCGCACATCATTTTTGTTTCAAGCAAACTCCAGCACGTATTTATTGCCAATTGCCAATAAATCAATAAGCAGGTTTCATATGTCAGAAATAAGATCTAGAAAGGAATAAACGCATGAGAAAGTGGTGCTGGAGAGCTTGTAGCTCATAATATAACTTATTATAAGGAAACCGAGATTTGCTTTGAAATTTGAATCGCAGAAAAGGTAAAAAGAGAACTAGAGGATTTGCCCCAAGAAGTATTCGAGGGTTCAGTGTATAGGTGTATATAGATGGGGAAGTGAATAGCACGTATCGCACGAACACGCGCGTATATATACGGCACTACTTGCCTTCGTAATTACGGAATATTTTGTAATTCGTGGACTGGAAGAGGTGCCTTTCTTGAAAGACCGCGAGCAATGCTCGTCACGTATTCCGGAGTTCCAAGGGTACCCTGAGCACGGCTCGGAATACTAGAAGCGGCGAGAATGTGCGCCGAATACAACCAGTTCCTGTGACTATACGTCACATATAAGCCGGACAACGTATGCTTGTCACGTGTCGAGTGCTACCGTAGCTTGTTACAGGTCTCTGCATTAAGCCTCCGCTCCGCTCCGCTATGGAATTGGCGAAAAACCACTCAAATTTCCTGTCGTGTAAGACATCGGCTTCTTTATATTGGCCTCTCATATACAACCGGAAGAAAAATTATGAGTGTTCTTCCGCTATATCAAGGTGTCGATCCGGCGGACGATTTCAAATTCCCGGATCTTCACGGTCAAGTTTTAAAATTTTTTTATTCAGTGTAATTTAGAAAGATTATTACATTCTCATAATTTATGATTGAGAAAGTATTAGAATCGTCTGAATTTCACATCTTGAATTTTCAACAGATCTCCACGTTTCGAGACCCCCTGAAGCCGAAGATCAAGTTTTGGCGATGGTGTCTATCTGTTGGTCTGTATGTCCGTATGCCCGTCCGTCTGTAAACACGATAACTCACGAAAAAATGGACGGATCAAATCGGCCTTTGACACACTTGTTGATTGGTTCAAAAAGACAAGTCGAGTTTGTTAAATAGCTATTTTGGATAAAAAATCAAAGAGGGGGAGTATTTCGAAAAATTTGTTGGACTTTTTTTCCAAGACTCAAAAATTGTAAGTACAGCTTCTTGTAGTAAAGGTAGAAAGTGAAACAATTTATCCTCATGATTTTATTTTTATAAAAGCAAAATTGTCAGAGTTGTGGCATTTTCAAAATTCAGAAATATAAATGAAAATGAGAACTTTTAGCCAAATAACACAAGAATAGAAAGAAAGTCGAGAGAGAAAAAATGTTTCTTCTTGGGAGCTCTACAAGATCATTAATACGACTTTCTGAATTTTCTCGAAAATTCCAATGAAAAAATGAAAAATTCAAACTTTTACTGTACAGCAAATAATGGAAAATCAAAAATTATATTACATTCTCATCATTTATGATTGAAGAAGTATCAGGATCACCCGAAATTCCACATCTTTAATTTTTAACGGACCTCTACGTTTGATGACCCCCTGGAGCCGAAAATCATGTTTTGGTGATGGTGTCTGTCTTCATGTCCGTCCGTCTGTAAACATGATAAGTCAACAAAAAATGAACGGATCAAATCGGTCTTGGATATACTTATTTTCTGTAATAAACAGCGCATTCGATTTTTCTTGTGAAGGTATCTTAGATAATAAATTTACATATAAGAAATTCCGTCAAAAGTCGAGCGCGAATCGCGAGTGCCGCCCGATGAGGATGTGTACCTTAAAGCCAACAGAGCTTTGAGAAATGTAATCTTCATCTATACCTAATTACGTTATAAATTGAGAATATGAGGTTGCATTGGTTAACTTGGATCTAAAAGATATTGATTTATTCAATTCACTTTCAAATCTGCATAGTTATTGAAATGAACAATAGCAAAAGCATTCCGAATGCGAGACACGAATACCCGAGCGCAGAGTGCGAGGTTTGAAATGTACGAGCGCGAAGCGCGAGATCCGGCGGACGCGCGCCGTATCTACATGGACGCGTGAACGCAATACTCTGTCGCTTTTCATCTGCTCGTTTCAGTGTGAAGGAAGGAGACAGAGTTTTGCGTTTGACGCAGAGCGCAGCTAAAAACGCGTTCATGTAGAACGGGGGTTATGAACGCGTTTTCAGACGCGCTCTGCGTCAAACGCAATACTCTATCTCCTTCTTTCACGCTGAAACGCGCAGATAAAAAGTGACAGAGTATTGCGTTTACGCGTCCATGTAGATACAGAGCAGGGGTGTTGCGAATATTCGCATCCGCATCCGCAATTGCGGATGTTCCGCAAT